>JAIPMN010043280.1:0-13100 GCA_020650975.1 Apostichopus californicus | reverse complement strand
CTGTTAATAAATGTATTACATCGTGGTGGACATGCTTGTGAGTATCCTGTTAATATATATGTATTACATCATGGTGGACATGCTTGTGAGTATCCTGTTAATAAATGTATGACATCATGGTGGACATGCCTGTGAGTATCCTGTTAATATATATGTATTACATCATGGTGGACATGCTTGTGAGTATCCTGTTAATAAATGTATGACATCATGGTGGACATGCTTGTGAGTATCCTGTTAATATATATGTATTACATCGTGGTGGACATGCTTGTGAGTATCCTGTTAATAAATGTATTACATCGTGGTGGACATGCTTGTGAGTATCCTGTTAATATATATGTATTACATCATGGTGGACATGCTTGTGAGTATCCTGTTAATAAATGTACTACATCGTGGTGGACATGCTTGTGAGTATCCTGTTAATAAATGTATTACATCATGGTGGACATGCTTGTGGGTATCCTGTTAATAAATGTATTACATCATGGTGGACATGCTTGTGGGTATCCTGCTAATAAATGTATTACATCGTGGTGGACATGCTTGTGAGTATCCTGTTAATAAATGTATTACATCGTGGTGGACATGCTTGTGAGTATCCTGTTAATAAATGTATTACATCGTGGTGGACATGCTTGTGGGTATCCTGCTAATAAATGTATTACATCGTGGTGGACATGCTTGTGAGTATCCTGTTAATAACTGTATTACATCGTGGTGGACATGCTTGTGAGTATCCTGTTAATAAATGTATTACATCGTGGTGGACATGCTTGTGAGTATCCTGTTAATAAATGTATTACATCGTGGTGGACATGCTTGTGAGTATCCTGTTAATAAATGTATTACACCGTGGTGGACATGCTTGTGAGTATCCTGTTAATAAATGTATTACATTGTGGTGGACATGCTTGTGAGTATCCTGTTAATAAATGTATTACATCGTGGTGGACATGCTTGTGAGTATCCTGTTAATAAATGTATTACATCGTGGTGGACATGCTTGTGAGTATCCTGTTAATTAAAATAGTACATCGTGGTGGACATGCTTGTGAGTATCCTGTTAATAAATGTATTACATCGTGGTGGACATGCTTGTGAGTATCCTGTTAATAAATGTATTACATCGTGGTGGACATGCTTGTGAGTATCCTGTTAATAAATGTATTACACCGTGGTGGACATGCTTGTGAGTATCCTGTTAATAAATGTATTACATTGTGGTGGACATGCTTGTGAGTATCCTGTTAATAAATGTATTACATCGTGGTGGACATGCTTGTGAGTATCCTGTTAATAAATGTATTACATCGTGGTGGACATGCTTGTGAGTATCCTGTTAATAAATGTATTACATCGTGGTGGACATGCTGTTAATTGAAAAAATTGTCAGGATACCTGTTTTGTTACCCCTTCCTCCTTTCTCTATAAACAAATTGAAAACCATAGTCTTAAATAATAATAGTTGAAACTAATTAAAGAGAATGAGTACAACATAAGATCCAATTTCCTGGTCGACATTAGAGCAAGTGTATGAATCAGTTATTCCAGTAAAGCAGGCTTCTACAAATGTTACAGAGGTAAAGCAGGTACTATCAAAGTTACCGCTGTATCTAATAAGGTATCTTTGTTGAAAAAGTTAAAACTGTAAAGCTGTCATGTACAGATGCTTACCCACTATCAAAGCAAGAATTACAGGGAGACATCAAACATTTGACAAATAGATTCTAAACGGTTAAGACATTAAACATTAAAAAAAGTTAAAACTCATTGAACCCATGAACTCTTTTACTCTATATAATAAACTTTATATAAATGCTGTTATATGATCATTTACCTTTCTTGCTTCCAGCAGATCGTTTTGGACTTCCACTTCGTGAACGGGCACTCGGAGTTCTCTTTTTATCTTTACCTTTCGGAGATTTCTCTCTTTTGGGGGACTTCTTCCTTCCGGAACCACCTCTTTTGGCTGAACCTTAAGGAAAAACAAAAAGATTAAAAAACTTTAAAAAATTGAACATTGTTGTTCTGTTTACTTCAATTTTGGTGAGCCCTAAGTGTCTGATGTTGCAGAAACAGATCCCAGTGATTTCGAAATTTCAACACTGGGCAACCGGATGTCAGTGGGTCTTCTGCTCTGTGTGTTTGATTACTCCAGTTTTTGTGGGTTCCTTACCTTCAAATTTTAGGGAATCAGATTTCAGCTGGTCCATACCTCAATTTTGAACAACTAAATTTCAGACAGATTTTTGTTCTGTGATTTGATTAGTCCAGCTTTGGTGAGTCCTAAGTTAAATGTTGGACAACTAGTTGAAAATGAGCATTTCTTTTTTAGCATGTTATCTATTCTAGTTTTTAGTATTAATCCATACAATTTTCCATGCTGGTAATTTAGGGTTTCAGTGAGTTCCAATTTACTGTATGAGTTTTACAGCAGTTAAGACCAATTATTAATAGAAGAGTCTTGATTCCTTTTCAGATACAAGGTACGCAGCATTACCTGATCTGGATCCTTTAGGTGAGGGTGTTACCTTGCTGGAATCGGATGCCTGAAAGGGAAACAAGAGCGTTATGTGAAAATCCAAGTACGACTGAATGACAATTACTGCACATGCATATGACAGTGGTGTGCTATTGAATAAAATAAGAAACTTAAGAATGACAGACATAGGCATCCCATATCATATTATAAACCATTTGTTTCCTTATACTCAGGGTAAGAATAATCCATGCAAACATGTTCTGGTCATTCCATTGCAATACAGAAACATTCACTGCAGTTGGGACCATCCGCAGCATAATTTCTCTCGCTATGAAATATTTCACCAACAGAAGCTTCAATTTCTCTGGTCCGTTGGTTGCATTCGTATCTTAAAGGGCGGTTAAGTCCATTGGTCCTATAAAGACAACCGAACCGACGCTCAGCACAGTCCATTCACACTTCCACAGCACAAACTGTAACCTTTAAACATAAGAGACACATGGATATGGTTTGATACAAACAGAAGGTTTAAAGGGGACATGTCTGGGCTATACTGACTTGTTGTACATCTCCTGCTTGAGGTGCCCCAGAGTCCAAGCCACCGGTTGTCAGCGATGACAGCTGCTCCTCTGCGAGGGCGGCCTCGGATCGGACTCTCTCCGCCTCCTCCTCTTTCTTTATAGCTTCCGTCCTCGCTTGCAGAATCTTAAAAAAGGAAGGTTATCCGATATCGAAAATTTGGTCACTCTTTGCAGTCTTTGACAAAATCGATCGGGTGTGTAAGTAAATGACCTAGCTTAAAAAGGTGATTTAGGAAGATTTCTGACGACGAGGGAAGATGAAATATCAGTCGGTTTTCCAGCGAGTGTTGTTTTGTTGTTAGTAGTCATTGTCTTGAGTAAGATTTTAGAAGATTCATTGTTTTGATGTTAAATCTTCATGAGAGATTGACATAACTATTTCAAAGAGTGATTATTCTATCGTTACAAATTTCCTCAGAAAACCCCCCCCAAAAAACACTAAAAAATTGAAAATAAACCCCTCAAATCACCCCAAAAGAAGAGGAGAAAAAGCAAAACAACAAACCAAATGCAAAAACAAATGCAGGAAATCACAAGCAAACACATGACTTTGTAGTTTCCTCTTAATGCATCAAGTCCTGTCAAAATTTTTGATCATTTTTAAGAGTTATTTTAAGACTTAAGAATTGTAAATATCCAAACCGAGCTAAACTTGTAACTTGGATAACCAACAGACGTGAAGTCATTCGGTTTATTCCACGTGCAAATGTTTCTGCTAATAGCATCATCAAAATAACTGCCTTCCAGGCCAGTACTATTGTTATATCTACTGTAGTAAATTCCTTCCCCGAGAACAAAATAATGGAATTATAACAGTAAAAGTGACAGTTATTTGTAACTTACCTGATCTTTAGCAGTTTCCATGAGGTTTTCCACTGAGATGAAAAGTTCTTCTTTCTTCGCTTCTGCTTCCAACTTCAGTAAAATTCCAAACGACGAGTACCATTTATCTAGTTTCTTCCAGGAATCTTGGAACCCTGTCAACCTGGTGAATTGAAAAAACATGTTAGAACAAAAAAATGAGAAATATTCATCTTATGGAAGAACATGTCTGCGGAAGAACTGATTATTTCACCACACGTTGCAAAAACATGTGGTTTGTTTCTTGTTTAATTTGTCAAAACTCAAAAATCAGCGTTTTGTTTCTGCAAAACCATCCTTTTTGTCTCCTCAGACATTAGATGTCATTTCAAAAGTTTTGCATCTTTTTCATAAACAGAGTGTGACCATTACCACCGCAAGACGAACAAACAATTATGGAAACGCAAATGTCCTGTGAATTAAAATAGTTGATTCTAGCAGAAGAATTAGTTTCAAACATCGCATTGCAAATCTATTCGATATGTCTGCAAAAGTTGAACAAAAAGGTTCGAATTGACCGTAAAGTATGTCCGACCTATGTTGTATCTGCTCTTGGTCGTGTGCCGCATCCTTCATAGGTAACACCTTCTCCTGTTTACCAACGCCCGTGGTGCTCCCATCTGGTGGTGGCTTAAATTCTTGCTGGTATTCCTCTCCAGACTGACTTGCAACTGGCGATTGAAAACAGATGACGGATACATTAGGAAAAACGATGGGTAGCCCACCCTTTCCAAACCACAGATTAAAACCCAAGCATGGGTGGCAAAGCTTTTTCGGGGTGGGTCGTGTGATGGGTAGAAGAATAACATGCAGTTGATTGGTAAACAATGTTTCCAATGGGATCTCCCAGTTTGAATGTCTTGACACACAATAATTGTTTCTCCAGTTTTGATAAAAGTTTCTGGGATGTTGGTTTTTAGTAACGGTCAATCAATGTGCAATCTAATCAGTCAATATGCATAGAGTATCTACTGGATGAAATTTGAAGTATTAGACATTCAGTGAGTCGTGAGTAGTTTCAGAGAAGTCACAACATAAGTTTCCAAGGAAACTGTTTCGGAAGCAGGGAGGAAAACCTGTGAACGTTGTCCCCAGTGCTGCTTACCGAGCAAGCATTGAAACATTGAGATCAACTGGAATTCCATCATTAAACTCTATAAACAAGCAAATTCTCTTCATCTCTATTCTCATCCCAGAGTGAGAAATTTCACTTTTTAAAATATTGCCACACATTCAACTGCTATGATCCTATTTTTAAGGTTCAAATGGTGTAGATTTTCAGCGCAAACACAGGAACAGCTTGTACATCGGGCTATTGCAAATTGAAAATACAGATTAAAAGAGCGCTATTTATTGCACAGGACCTCTTTGTGACCGCAAATGTCAGAACATCCAAGATTGTAACATTCTACTTGTAACAAATTTGCCTTCAAGTGATAACTATTATTACATGTCATTAAACAAAGTACAGAGAGAGAAAGAAATGAAGCCAATGTCATATCTTCTTCTTTTGCGGCAGTAGGACATCATGGTATCCCTCAGGATTATCTAGCAATTAAGATTGTTTCAATTTTGGTCACCGTTCACCACTTCTTGTAGGATCCAATAATATAAAACTGTCTAAGTAGTTGCTGTCTTTCACAGCCTCCCACTCCTCCCCCACTCTATCAGAGACGAACTTACATGTACGACCCGCCGCCCTTCTGAGAGCCAGGTCATCCGATACATCCAGGAGAATCACCATGTCAATCCCACTGATGGGGGGAGGTGGGTCCTTCGGTGGGTTTGGATCGGGGGCCAATCTGCTCTGCTTCTGCTTGGCCTTGGATGGTTTGGCGTTGGCATCGTACCCACTGAGCGCCTTCTCTAAGAGTTTAGCTTGATTCACCGTAGCTGGAAACCCGTCCATGATCCATCCTCTCTCCTCCTTGACTCGTCTGAAGGTAAGATATAATGAGTCAACATAAAGCTGTAATGTTACTTCTCGATAAAATACTGTGTAAAGTAAGAAAAAAGTGCGAGTTTAATCTGCTTTGATGATTAACCCGTCATAACTGGTAAAGCAAACTTACTTGACAGCTTCTGTCATCACATCTACCAGAAATTCATCTTTGATTGGAAGGCCTTTCTTGATGAGTCTTGAAGCCTTTTGTCCCAATTTTGCCCTCGGTGTGAGCTGAAATAAATAAAACAAACATCAACAAAACTAATGAATATGTTTACTACAGTGACAACAAATGTAATGAGTATGTTTACTGCAGTGACAACAAAGTAATGAGTACCTTTACTACAGTGCAGTTGAAAAAGAAGGATTGAAGTTAATTTTTACAAGAGTGCTTTGTTTCCCCTTCCACTAGACATGGATATTTATTACTAACATATTGGTCACTTCCAGAGCACTACAGTATGCCCCAACTACACATCCACTGAAAGGAGGAGAGGGGGCAGGGGGAGGGGGGGGGGGGTGAGGGGACAGACCTTACCTCTGCTTTTAGTTTCTTGCCATCTCGGGCTGAATTATTATTATCCTCTTCTTTGCCCTCTGTGAGTTTTTCATCATCAGCTGAATGTGACGGTACAGAAATAGAAAAGGTCAGAGTCAGAGACAGTTCGACCTTACGTCACAAAAACAATGTTCACTTCATTGAACAATGTTCACTTGATTGAACAATTGAACAATGTTCACTTGATTGAACAATTGAACAATGTTCACCTCATTGAACAATGTTCACTTCATTGAACAATTGAACAATGTTCACTTGATTGAACAATTGAACAATGTTCACAGCATTGAACAATTGAACAATGTTCACTTCATTGGACAATGTTCACTTGATTGAACAATTGAACATTGTTCACTACATTGAACATTGTTCACTTCATTGAACAATTGAACAATGTTCACTTCATTGAACAATTGAACAATGTTCACTTCATTGAACAATTGAACATTGTTCACTTCATTGAACAATGTTGTCAACATCCAAAGCTGTTATTGTCATCAATTTTCCACTTTGGTTTAATTCTCAAGTTTGAATAAACATTTCAATGATATCCTTACAAGTTCATCCTAAAAAACCTGAATTTGCATGGAATCCTACTGTAGACAAGATTCCAATGCAACTACTATGCTAGCAACTGTTGTACAGGCTTCAAATTCAAGCTTTACAGTGTACTTAAAGTAATTTTTTTTACTAAAGACTAAAGATTTTGCCACTTGGCAAGTATAAAGATTAGTACCAGATGTTGATGCTATTAAAACTTTCAAACTTTATTAAGTCATTATGTGTAACATTAACTGATTTATCTCAGTACTCAATGACATCATGTTAAACCAACACAGGTAATGAAAAATTCCATCTTTTATGTAGCACTGACCAGATTTTACAGGAATGTACAGGAATATATAATTGACATTAACATGAAATTTTGCAATTACTGATAGCTGTTTTGCTCAAAGTAAAACCAAAAAGACCGAGAACTAACCTTTTTCCGATGTTTCGACTGTCGCTGCTGTTTCCGTGGTTACTGGAGGGGCCACTGGAGAAGGAGTGACTGATGACAGAAATAATGCGAAATCGAACAAATTTTAAAAACGTATTCAAATCATCCGTGTTACTATATAGTGCATGAGACAATACAGTAAGAATAACCCATACCAATGTTGAAAGAAAAATATTGATAATCTCTTATTTTGGCTTGATATCTTCGTACCACAGTTGTGTCAGTTTCACAATGAAAGGCAAATCTTTTATTCTTGAAAGTATTATAAACTTAAAATAAAGTTTAAAAACAAGGGACATATTTTTGTGCTTAGTGTTATGTTATACTTTAAACAACACCTTTGAAAAACTTCCTTTCTTAACAAAGTGAAACTGTAGATGATCAACCGGCCAAATAGACAGAAATGCAAAAATGCTTTATTGGGGCATTTCATCAGAATTTTTTGTTTCGCATACTCACTACAAGAGAGCATTTAGTTGTTAATCACATCAGTGCACAATAAAGGGTTTTACAAATTAGATGAAGGACTTTCACAAACCTTCTTTCTGCTCATTTGCTGAGCTTGGTTGAAAAGATGCTTCCCCTGGCTTAGAGGTGGCTATATTGTCTGCATCCCCTGCAGCAACCTCAGCCTGAGAATGAAATCAAGAATGTTGATGTCGGTTGTGATAACTGTAAAACAACTGTTTTGTAGGAGGTTGTAGGGTAGAAACAAATTTTTAGATTTTTCTTGTAGGTGTGTGAGGCAGAGACCAGCAGGAATTGGTCTAGAGACCTACGACACCAGTAGAAGCTAACACCCTTTTTTCTGACATCCCAGCAAAGAAATGGCTATATAGGGGATGGCCACCAACCATTAAGGCTGGGTAGTTCAGTTGGTAGAGCACATTGTAAGTCACCCAGAAGTAACCGGTTCTGAGCATAGCACAGAAATGAAAAAAACAACAAAACAAAAACTCAGGCGTGAGGCATGGATTGAGAAATGCAACTAGCATACCTCAAGCATGAGGCATGGTATGAGAAAGAACTAACATACCTCAGGCATGAGGTATGGAATGAAAAATTGAACTGTACATACCTCAGGCACAAGGGTAACCTCCAGAGCCTCTCCAGCTTTGTAAGCATCCACAGCTTCTTGGACTAACTCATCCACATTCAGCACAGCTAAACCATGACCTGAACCAAAAATTAACCAAATTGAATACACTGACAAGAAAATAACGAAGAAGGGGGTTGGGTTGGGGGGGGGAGGCACCATCTGAGGTATCAGCATTATGCTTTAAACTAGGATCTGGGTAAATAGGGTACAATCTTGTTGAAGTCTAAATTGCAAGGAGAAAATTTTTAACTAAAATGTAATAATTTAAAAAAAGAAATACTTACCCTTTGCCATTTGTTGAGCAGCTGTTGATTTGCCAGAGAATGCTTTTCCAAGAAAGCAGGCTTTGACTGGGAACGGAGGCATATCTGGAGGAGCAAGAGGTGGCTGCAAAATAAAATGTGGAAAATAATCAGAATACATCAATTATGGCTATTCCAAATCAAGTAATTACGTTTTACAGAATACTTCCTGTTTTCAGCTTTAAGATATTTTTGAATTGCTGTCCAAGTTTATAATAATCATTTAACTAGTTTTTGTTCATTATCTTTGTGTGTGGGTGTATGTGTGTGTACATGACAAGAATTAGGGTAGATGTGGCCACACTAAAGGGTAACTCTTTGGAAAATGAAATCCTGTATATAAGCCCACAGGTTTTTCGTTTAAGAATTTAATATAATGGTGATAATATTTTTTTTTTAATTGTTTATTCAAGTATGATGATAACTCTGTTTATGAAGCTTGGTTGATATTATACAATGGACAGGTTTATAGCAAGCTTACTATAACACTTATTGTTAGGTTCACATCTCGATAAGAGATACAATTTTGTACCATTTATTGAACGGAACAAAAGGGAAAAGATGTGAAATGATACTTTTACTTACTGTAGGGGGAGCAACGATGCTGAATATATTGGCTAAAACATGTCCTAATACGGCATTATCCTTTGGTGGTCCTTTAATTCCACAGTCACCTGGTGGCTCCCACTCACCAACCATGCTCTGAAGAAAAGAAATGGTAAAAAATGTTGTTAGATGGGATAAGACAAAAATGTCATAATTACTTCATTAACCTTGAGTGGACTCTTCATGGTACAAACAAGCAATGAGTTAATGATCGGTATGGATCATTTGAAGACTGGAAAGTTCTTCTGTAAAATTTGCTTCTAAAATGTTTTTTTTTCTTCTGGTTATGTATAGCACCCTGTGTGTTTGTTTTGATTCAATGAGCTATTTCTTTAAGCCGACGACGGCAAAAGGGGTTAAGACGACCCTAACAATTAACATTACAATGAATTTGATTGACTTAGGCTGTGTAGATACAGAGAGATCTAGTAAGTTAGCTATGACTATTTTGTGTTCACTCTTTTTGAATCTTGCAACTAAGTATAACAACATCTACTGTATATGCTATCACAGGCACACCAGAACCAAACAGTCATTGCATTATATCACTTTATTAGTTACCTTGTACTCCGTAAAGTTTCCTTCCTTCACCCATTATTGTAATATATCACTTTATTAGTTTACCCTGTACTCCATAAAGTCACCTTCCTCCACCCATATTTTATTTTAATATATCACTTAATTAGTTTACACTGTACTCCATAAACTCGCCTTCCTTCACCCATATTTTAATATATCACTTTATTAGTTTACCCTGTACTTCATAAAGTCTCCATCCTCCACCCATATTTTATTTTAATATATCACTTTATTAATTTACCTTGTACTCCATAAAGTCTCCTTCGTCTAAAACCTTCTTCTTCTCCTCCTCAACCACATTATCAGAAGGCTCTGGAATCTCCATCGTAGGTACCTCTGTTGACAGTTCTTCTTCAGCTTGCTCCTGACAGGATGAAATTATATACAACAGTGCATTGCAGCAATGCAGTTAAAGGTAAAACTTCTCAAAACAGCATTAGAGATTATAGACACCACACTCGTGTGTAAGTTATCATTTTAAATATTTCCCCACATTTTCATTTCACTTTGCATTCCCTCCCTCCTCACAAAGACTTCCCTGGGTGTTACCTGGAAACTGATGGTTTTAATGTATCAGAATGCTAGGTACTTTCTCCCTACACCTCCTGTGCCACACCTCCCTTACCCCACATCGCCATATGACAACCATTAATATTATTTCATACTGTTTAATACCATTCAACTCTTTTTTTTAAAATTTTTTGATGCCATCTTTATTGAAATTATCTTTGCGTTTCATTTGTACATTTACTTCAGGTCTTTTCAAACTTGCAAGAAGAGAAGGAAAAATGACATAACTTTAATGACATCCAAGGAATGCGAATGAAAAAAAAGCATTAGTTCAATAAGAACAAGCAAGAACTTAATGCTGATTTTAATATTTCATAACTTATTTAAGACCTTCTACTATGTACTATAGAGGAAATTGTGCCAATTTTTTTGGCATATTCAAGCCTCTTCTCTCATTGTTTTTTACCCAAAAGTGTAATATTTTAGGTGGAATATCACAAAGTTACCATTCAATTCATCATTAGCAAGAAAGCATTGCAATAGATCTGGCTGTTAATGTTCCGTTGTTGACAAGAAATATGGTCATTTTCCAATATTCAAATTGAAATTAGTTAAATGAAACTGTATTTGCCATTTTCACTCAAGACTTTGATTTCTATACAAAAACTATGCTACTTGAAGCTGTCTAAAGCAAACAATATTGGCAAAAGTACCTTTTCTTCATAGAGAGGTTTTCCTGAGGTAAACAGTAATGTCCATTCCCTCATAAGCTTTGGTGGTAGGAGTCTATAAGACAAAGAAAGATAACAATAGCCATTATATGTACCAATGACAGCAAGCCCAAACTATATCATCTGAAGGACTTAAAGGAGTGTCACTTTCAGTAACATCTTGGGTTTGGCTTCAGGTTCTGGACCACGGTTCATCATTTGAACATATCTTTTGACTAACGAATTATTTCATGAGATTCTTAATACAATGTCAACCAGACACCTTTCCTCATTGGCTAATGGAATAATCACATGCAACTGAAAAGCAAATCAGAACTGTTTTAAAACTCTTAAATTTGTCAAAACACGGAAGTTGATAGACAGTCCAGCCAATGCATGCCATGGGGGTTTTGGTATTGGATAGTACAGAAAATTTGATCAAATTCAATGAAATAAGTGACTTTAAAATTTACAAAACTTTGGTGAGATTATATTGGATTCCTTGCCAAGCCTTCTTACGTCACATTATTGGGAATAATACTAATTAAATATTACAAAAATAGAAAAATTAATAGAAAGAAATGCTAACAATGCATTTCAAGTGTTTTAAAACAATTTTGGGAATCACTAAATAAACCCATGTATGAAACATCCAGTATAAATATATAAATAATAACAAAACAAAACCATCTCCAGTTTTGAAAATAAAAAAATGAAATTACTATGGGAGCTATTAAATAGATAGAAGATAATGATACCCCCAAAAAACTGATGGTCAGCCCTTAGTTACCAGTGAAAAGTTTAAAAAAAGAAGGGGAAATATCCTACTTGTTCGTTAACTCTCTGTACTTTCCAACTTTACAGGAAAAGTCGACAAGATCGAGGAGTATCTCCTCACAGTGGTTGAAGTGTTTCCGGTACTTGGCTTCAGCTCTATCCTCGGCGATCTTGTCGTGAAGTTCCTTGTCACGCTTGACTTGTTCCGCATACTCAATCTTTGCCAGGTTAGCCAGTTCCTGAAAATGTTACATTACAAGTTTTTTGAAAATATATAAGGTGAGTCTCTCTCTACTAATCCTGCATAATCCGTTTCCGTTTAGACAATATGGGGGTACTCCGGTGGCAGACAAATATTATACAAGGACAATGAAATATCACAAGGAGAGAATAAATTTAAAAAAAAAATCAATATTAAAGTCTAAATCTAGATATGGTTTCCAATCCCAATTCTTATTGGAGTGTTAGCTCAGTGGTTAATGCCGGTGCCTTTCGATCATAAGGTCCCCGGTTAGAGTCACTCCCAGATTAATGTATGTCGTCCAGTTACAGAGTTGTTGACAATTGACAATTCATAATCATGGACGTTAAATATAAATGTAAGAGACTGACTTCGGTCAGCTTGCGGATTTGATAAGCCAATGAGGCTTCTTCGCGAGTTCCTGCTTGCAGGAGGATCTAAAATACATACATACAATCCCAGGGAAATTAATAAATTAAATAAATTTTGTTATGGGTATGTAGGAAACTTGCCGATTGGTAGGATGGGCCTCTTAAACGATGGAATTTATTCCAGCTTTTCTGGAGTGAGAAACAATGGATAGGAGTCAAACTTACTGCTTCCCTATCGAGAGCTTCTTGGAAATCCTTCTGTCTCCTCTCCTCAAACTGCTTCTCCCTGAAGATGCGGTTCTCCCTGATGACCGCTTTTTCGTTCCGTAGCTGCATCAGCTGGGTGGCGATTCTTCTCTCCTGTTGCGATTGTCTCATCAGACAGTTGACCAATAATTCCTCTCGTCTTGTATCCTGTAATGTGATTTATACAACTTAATATGCTCAACAGGCTGGATATAGAGTCAAATA
>JAIPMN010043278.1:1747-13512 GCA_020650975.1 Apostichopus californicus | reverse complement strand
GCCCCTCCCTCCCACCAAGTAACTCTACCGTGTAGAGCAGTGCACCCATGCTTCTACACTAATCTTGTGCACATAATGGACTCTATAAGATTGGCGATGACCTAAAAAACACTTTCAAACTAGGTCAAGATTTTTCACCTGGCAATCTGACACCTGGTAATCCAAATTCATAAAAGATTAAGTCACAAGATTAGTTCCCTCTTAGAAATGATAAAATCACAAGATTAGTTCCCTCTTCCATACTGTTTGTCACTGATAAGTGTCACAAGTGCAAAGCAAATTGCGGAACCGTAATATGTTAATGTCACACAATATCTCGAGCTCCAACACTAAATCAGTATACCGCAAACCTTATATTCTATTACAATAAAAGCCACTTAACATAACTCTTGAAATTTCGTTCTAGTAAATATTCACTTTTAACAAAAAATATTAACACTTTCACTATGATTCACTTGAAGTTAATTTCGTGTAGATAATATTAGTATAAACTATGACGTACGATACCACCGCCTCTGTCCGGCAAATTTGTCAGAATGACATTCGCGGAATTGGTAATCGCTATAATTACCCTATGCGTATTTGACTACCAAAGCTAGGACGGCATGGCCATTTTTAAACAAACTAACTTAGGGAGGGGACTTAACGCACCTCCACCAGCCTGATGTGTCCCCCACCTAGAAGAGCAATATGGCCCCACCCAAAGTGACGATATTATTATTACAAACCAGAAAGCCAGCAGGCTTAGTGATTCCTTGCCTATAAGTTTATAGGCCTACTTAACTGTATATGGAATCACCTGATTGATAGAGCAAACTGAGGAAAATGTGTCCTGAAGTCAAGTACCAGAACATCAGAAAAGAGTTCCAAACAACTTGATAATTGCAAAAGTATTACTCTTCTGCAAGTTGATGACAGATAACAGTCATTAGTGGAAGTGGGAAAACCCCGTCAGCGACTTAAATAAGGAAAGGTTAAATCCTGACACAGAAAAGCCATTTATCAAAAATATGGTCGCGTTTGAAAGCTTACAAGGTTTCCATACTTTGATTTCTTTTGACTTCAAATGACCTTCAATCAGCATCATATTTGGACAATATATGTCACTAAATGTACTTGTTGATTGTTGAAATAACAAGCATTAATAAGGGCAACTGTAATGGGATAAGGTCGGTTCTGTGTCGAAATAAAAGAGCATCTTAAACTTGTACCAATTACGCACCGTGAGAGCATGGATGTATAACAAGGTAGTGAGAGCAATGGAATATTACCCTGACATGGTGTAAACTTTCAGGAATTACTAATTAGGTTTTTAAAAGTACAACTCATTCTCAATTTTCATAACAACAATATCAATTCAGGTCTGACCAATTATGTGCTGTTCTGTACTCCATTTCCTTGCACAAAATGTGATGCTGAAACTAAAAGCTTATTACTGACCACGTTCCTAACTAGGAAGAAAGTTTTTCAGCGATTGAATTCTGCTAGCCTTAAACAAGCATTTACTTGAAAGCAAACTAGAAGTCTCAACTTGAATACAAAATTATCCAGCTACAGTGCTGCTGTTAAGGTGTTTACCCTTTCCCCATGGCTGACCTCAAATGACCTTTGACTTTCACAACGAATTACTATATGCTCTTGTTTTCATCTATAGGAAAGTCATATGCCAAAATGACATCTGATGAAACTGCCTATCATTATGATGCTATGTTAAAACATTCCCAGAGTGTAACCTCTGCTGAACCCAAATGACCTGTACCCTCCATCAAAAACAATAGGGTTCTTGTACTCATTTTAGAGAAGCCATAGCCATACATAACAGCTACTGCAGTTTTCTATCTGGAAATATCGTATTTACATAGTGTTAAAGTTTTGACACCTGGTGACCTTAAATTGAACTCTGACCTACATCAAACTGTGAACAAAGTATACAATACACAATGCTACCGCACCTTTTGATATCTTTTTTGACCTGCTGACCCTAAATGACTCTTGACATTCATGAAAAACACTACAGATCGTCTACACACCAAGTTTTAACTTCCTGCAACTTCGACTTCTTGAGATATTGTGTGAACAATGTTTTCAGACTTTGACCCGTGCTGACCTCAAATGACCTTTGACCAATACCAATAACAACCCCAAACCAGTTCTACCTAAGGGGAACGTATATACCAAATATGAAATGTACCCAAGTTATCCTTCTGAAGTTAAAGCGTTTTCGAGCAAATGTCACATACAAACACATCACACACACCATCACCAACGCATATATGAATTCCTCATTTCTGCCTTCGGCAAGGAATCAAAAATGAATAATGCTGACTAACAAAACTAGGTCAAAATTTATCTTGACTTTTTATTGTTCAACCCAAATTTTTGGCTGTGTTTTATCTTAGGAAAATCTGGGAAACTTCAACCTTTAACCTCAGCTTCGCATCGTCATATTGATCCCAAATTATATTTCTATTGAGAACCCCCATACATGGATCTGCCAAATAAACTGACAAATTACACTCTGTCCGAGAAAAGAATAGCAACAAAATATGCATATCTTACACGAAGTTATGCGTCCATCCAGAGATTAATTTTGCAATAGGGTCCAAAATGGTAGAGAAGTGGCGTAGGACACCATCATATAGTGAGGGTTTTCTGTACGGTACAGAAAACCGGTTGAGTTTGGATGAATTCCCAGACAAAAACTTAGCTTTGCAGATGTTACAGTGGCCCAAATGGGACGTTGAATTTGTAAACGTTTAATCTCCAAATTTCCACAAACTAATCTCCGAATTTCTCATTTTTCAAAATGTCGACTATTATCTCACACTTTCGTCTTCCTTTACGGATATGCGACTTGCTATATCGAAATTTCGCCTATGTCTCCAATTTCTCCTCTAATTTTTTTTTTTTTTTCATATCGAAATTAAACTTTCAACTCCAAATTCTGCGTTTCTTCCTCAGATTTTCTCGATATTTTGTTCATGTTCAGACGACATTTCATTTCGAACTGTCGATTGTTTTATCTGAATATGTTGTTAATGACTATTGTGTCTCACCAATTCCACAATATTATATGAGAAATATACATGATGTTTCATATTTTCCATCCCCCGAGGGAGGGAGGGGGAGGGAGGGAGGAAGGAAGGGAGGGAGGAAGGGAGGGGCGGCGGCTGAGAATATCATGGACCTTCCGCTGTATATTATTTCGGATTATCGTGGGTGAAGGTCCCTTTTCATATTGCATGCGAACTGAAATAAAACTTTGTTAGTGTTCATTTGAACTATATTGAAGCCAAGTTCCTTTTTACCGATCCAGGAATCGTACGTCGCCGACAAATTTCCTATAATAGGAAATGTCTGCAACGTAAGTATTACCTTTATAAAGCTTAGCCGAAGCAGTTACTGCCAAAATGGTCACTGGTGTCATATTTTGACATCACACGCGTAATAACGTCTATGGGGCGTCTAGTGTGCCATAAGTCCTGAAATCGACACAGGTCGAATTTAATTGACAGATGTAACATTCTCGTGCTCTGATTGGATAAAATCGACGCCTATAGTGTGTCCTGAAATCGTCATATTTCCGATTAAATTGACATACGTCGGTTTCTCGTGCTCTCATTGGACGACCAGTGTCACATGTTGTTTTCTAGCGCTCTGATTGGAAGAAATCGACATATGTCGAATTAAATTGACATGGGCCTATGTCAGTTTCTCGTGCTCTCATTGGACGACCAGTGTCACATGTCGTTTTCTTGTGCTCTGATAAAGGGATATCGACATATATGTCGAATTAAGTTGACATATTTCGGTTTTCGTGCTCTTATTGGACGAGCGTTGTCACATGATATTTTCGAGTGCTCTGATTGGAAGAAATCGACATAGGCGCACCATAAACGCCAGTCAGTCAATGGCCCCCTTGATTTTCAGACGTGCACTGTAACAAGTTTGCACATAATTAGCACTATAATATATTCATAATGGGCGTTCCATGGTTATTTTAAACAAAACTTTCTGCTTTCAACTCCCTTAATTCAATTGGGTGGGAATGGAAACAACGGTTTAACCAATGAATGTTCAGTTTCATATGCTTGAACTAGCTTGATAAGAAACCATTCTATTAATAAAACAGTTTCAGTCAAATGTTACCTGAATTTGCAGATAGATATATATAATGATCACAATTTTCGCAATTTTATCATAAGAAGTGAAATTTGAACTTATACAATCACCCGGACTTATAATATTATTCATATTATGACGTCCTAAGAAACGTGTTTCTAATGTTCGATTGCTAATTTTTTTTTTAAGAAGAAGAGAGTGAGAGAACCTATACGGAAGATGGACGAAATGATGTTACGCAACCATTCAGTGGTTCCCGTGGTTACGAATGACGTCAGTACCAGTGCCATTCTTTACGAAATTCAACCGAGTACAATATTTATGGGAGAGAATGCTGTTGCAATACTTCTTTCCACATAACTTAAAGCACATAACTTAACGCACAAATTCGCCCACCCAAATCCCCTCCCACACCCCTTCCCCTGGTCACTGGCATGTGACATAAACAAACAAAACAAAAAGAAAAGAAAATATCGGTATCCGACAACAATTCCCTGGTGAATCGCCCTCAGTGCCTTAAATATTATATTTTAATGTTATTAAATTAATGTTTATTTTATTGATGCAAAGACCTTTTATTCGCTAAAAGCACGTCATTATTTCAGAGCCGATTTGCTCCTTGATTTTCCGAGATTATTGTAGGTGGGTTGAGACTGACATGGAAATGCCTGTTTTTGAAACATATGCGCATGCCTATCCAAGGCATAAACACCCCCAGGAAATCAACGGAAGGGTGTGTCCAGTTAGGGCCAGAAAGGAGACCCTATAAAAACACGACATAGTAGTGTAGGCCCGTTTCTATCTTGAACTGGTATGCGTGTGTCTTCCACAATTCACATCAAAATTACAACCTTCATCAAACACTGTCTGATAAAGGCTTCTTCCGGGAGGACAAGGGCTCCTTTCTTATGCATTGCTCTTTCTATGTTGGGAGGAGGTTGGGGGAGGGGGGGGGGGATGCTGCTTCGTAAGGGTGCATGTCATTCTAGTCACAAGAGTGGATAATTATCTTTTGTATTGTCGAGAAGAACTAATTGAGCATGGTAGATCAGCATTGCAAGTTGAAATTTGAACTGAAATCGGCCGTTGTCAAGGAAGCTCTCTTCAACCCGATCAATCGCTTGTATAGGGTTACTAACGATACATATGTATATATAATAGGGCGGGTACTACTACTAATTACAACCTTAGCATGCAACCAATTGTGTGGTAAAACACTCAATAAGAAGGGAACAATTACAAATGATTAAGTGTGGTACAACATATATTTAAGTCTCTCCTTTTATTATCTATTTACAAACATCTATTTACAAAGTGGATAACTCTGAAGCGTAAAAACCCCAAAGAAAAGTTTTTTGTTTTTTTTTACAACTTTCTTCATTGACGTTAGACTTATAAAGTGGTCAATTTGGCAATCTTACACATGTAAAACTCTTCTACTTGAAGCAAGTTTAAACTCTTTCTTTTCTTTGACCAAGCAACAAAGAGGAACCCCTTAGGCTTAATAATTAAGGATTACACTAAATCGATGAGAATTACAAACCCTTAATGCCAAAGTTTTAAACCTGGCCTTTACTATATAGAGAAGAATATATAAGATAGGGAAAAGACGCCTATGAGTGATTCGGCGTATATAAAATACTCCCGTGGTATAACCAACATGCCTCCGGGAATCGTGTAACCGATCATACTAATGATCGTTTTAACATCCAGTTACTGCATTCCTTAATCAATTATGATGTAGTTTATAAATCTGTCTTGGACAGTATAGGTAAACTTTACAATCCATTGCGAAAAGTCCAGGTTACTATCATGTAGAATTCATCAAATAAAATTCACCATCAACGCATTAATTAATACACACATATATTGAAGCCCATTCACCCCTGCCACTCATGGGTTGGATGGGGGGGGGGGGGGAGTGGGGTGTGAACATGACCTGTAAAATACATCGAACTATTAGGGCTTCTTTTCTTAACCCTTTCCCAATAGTGCTTCCAATCATTTGATTATAAGCAAGGTAAACATGCATGTCTCAAACAATCATATTCTAACATTTAAGTCAGGAAATATTTCTTTAATTTTATATGAATTGTGAAAAGCAAAATTTATGCGAAATTTAAAACCTTTAATTTCATATACGGCAGGTTCAAATATTTGAATTGACTGAAGTAATTCAAATTGTAAGCATTTTAACTTTTCAATTTACAACCCCCAAATTGGGTGCGTTTTAAAACGTGGATGATTTACAAAACTTAACCGGCAATAACATTTTTAGAAAATATCGCAAAAATGTGGAAAATAGTGAGACATCAACTTTCAAGGTATGTTATATCCCCCTATACTAAAACATTACATTATATTAAAAAATATATATAAATGATGTTACTTTATAAAACCAAGTTGATTTCATTCAGTTAAACGTTTAACAATAAAATAAACCCAATGAAATATATTCATCACATTTCTTGACATTACAGAAAATTTGTCACAAAACTTTCGTCTGGTATTAAACAAAGAACTAAATAAACACGTTAATAATTTAGTTTCTTTTTTTATTTCAAAGGGTACACCGGAATATATAAACTTCGCTTCTTCCTTACCCTCACATTATTACATAATTACATAATTAAAAGCTCTTTTAATTGGAAGATGGCAAGAAAGTACCTTGTTTTAATTAGAAAAATTTGTCATATATTATAAAACAAAATAATAACTAAATGATTCAAAACGCTACGTCATACTTCCCGCTTTCATTATTATTATTATATTTTTTTTTCCTTCTGATTTTTTTGTTCCTTGGTAATAAGATTGTCAAGGTTTGCAATTCTTGAAATTTGTGATGTACAAATTTCTTGATTTAAAAAGTTTGTTACAATAATGAAAGTCTATTAAGAGACACCAAATATGTCACTTGCGCGTTTTGGGAAAATGGAAACATTTGAACATAAAATTCTTATTATCTTCTTAGCTTAACAAAAGTAATGAAATTCTCAAATAACAGAATAATAAAGTGATTTGTTCTAAAGTCAACATACATTAGAAGACTTTCGAGTTCTTGGAAACCATAAATACATTTATCTTGGGTTTTGTGGAAGCAAAATGTATATACGGAATCGTTTTAAAATGATTATTAAGGGGGGGGGGGGGAGATTTTCACGGTGTAATCGAATTAATTAAGCACAGGGATTCTTCACATGAAAGAATATTCGGTGTTCAAAAAATTTTAAGTAAATATTGTTATAGCAAAAATACATTTTCTTAAAAATTTCAATTGTACCATTTAAGAATAAACAACCACAATTTTAATCGTAACGTATCCAAACTATATAGCCAAATGGTTAAAAGTTTAAAATTGTTTGTCTTACATGACAAACAATAACTTATACAAAGATATCAAATGTCACATAATGACCACTTTCGGTATCAAGAGAGGTTAGCAAAGTTTTGAAGAGAATTTTTGTTATAAATATTTCTCGTTTGATTTTTCTCCAACTTTTATGATACAGGTCTTCAATTGTTCAACAAATTTGACCGATTTTAATTATAATCAATGAAGAATAAAATAACTCATCAATTTCGATTATTTCAAACCAATTTTTTTTTTATAACAATCAAAAGTGTCATTATTTCAATTTCTTTGCTAACTTCAGTGACATCCCTTGTTGGGTAGGTACCAAGGAAACTTTTAAAATTCAAACTCTTTAACTGCGCGTGGCCGCTACTATGAAAATTCGTAATAACTATATAGTGATTTTAGTTCAATAAAAGTCGGTTATTGGTTTCTTCTCCTTTTTGTAAATTATCTTTGTAAAAAATCTTTGTAAATTATAACTTTACCGACTCAAATCAACCACTTGGAATAAAAATAACCACACATAGGAAAACCCTTCACCTCCCCCCAAATAAAATCCTTCACCCCCCCCCCCAATAATAATAAAAATAAATGAAAAAAATGGCAAAGTAAAATAAGAACTACTTAGCATTGAGAAACTCGACTGGCAAAAAATAATATTGTTTCATTGTTTGGTAACAAACTGATTGTCTTTTCTTAAAAACTTTTATTGCACAAAGTTATAGTATTATTTTTACCGAGCTTCTCGGTCTATCCCAGTTACAAGTTTAAACTTACTCTTATTTGTAAATTTACTCTGCTACGCAAAAGATATTTGAACTATTTCTCTATCTGTCAAACTGTCTATTTATCTTCAAGCAAAACCACAGAAAAAAAACATTTGAAATATGTCCCACACTTCTTTGAAAACCAGAAAAATTTTCTTTTCTTTTCAATTTGGAATTTTGGTAAAAATTAGAATGCGTTCTCTCTCATTTCGTGGGGAAAACGGCGATTTTTTCTTGTTTTTTAATCGCAAAGGATTTTTGGGTAAAGATTCCAAGGAGGAATAACTTTTTCGGAACCTTATGAGGTAATTAGTTGGTGGTTTGCACCCCACTCCCCCCCCCCCCCCTTACTTCTGAAGCGGACTCGCAAATATTTTACAATCTTGTTAACATTCACGGCTATGCGCATGCTGTGACCTACTTTCGTTTCTACTTTTATTTGTTACCTTCGAAAAATATCCAGCAAACCGACGAAAAAAAAACTCGAAATTTTATAAAGTCCCCAGGCATCTCCAGTATATATGCATTGCCGTTTGAATAATTATGTAAATAAAGATAAGGTAGTTACCTTTCACATAACTTTGTGACCTATTTCTGTATACGATAAAATAAACACAGTGTGTGTTAACTTCACATAGCAAGCTGTCCTATAAGAAAAGCAGCATATACATGGTTGTTATATAATTGTTCACAATTAAAGTGTTAATTGCTCTAATTGCTTGGTAGAAAAAACTGCGTGTAAATGTATGGTAAGGGGAACGCGAAAATTATAGAAACAATTATGATTTTCTTTGTGAATTAAAACCAAAGGTAATAAAAGAGTTGATAATTTAATTTACAAATATTATCGCTCCTCGCTATTTGCAAACATTTTCTTACAAGATTGTCATAATGTTTTACTCTGAGATTGAAAGTTTTTTTTCTTCAAAAATGAAATGATTTATTACAACTACGATAATAATAATAATATTATATCTATCTACATAATTATTTTTGCTAACGATCTTACTGAAGGTAATGAGTCCAAAACTTGATACCTTTTAAAAGTTTCTTTTTAAGATCGAAATCGCTTCTATTTACCTGGAATGATGGTTGGTTGTGGCGATGTCCTCAAATTCACAGGTACCGATGATGTCGGCGGGAAATACGGTGCGAAGCTTGGATGCAAGGACCTGTAGATATCATGGTAGGCTGCCGCGAGAGAGGTTGGAGGATGGTGTACCGGTGATGACGGGTTGTGGGAATGTGACACGGGGAAGCAGCAAGGGGGGCTATCTCTCGAGGATGTCAACGATGCTGGTACGCTCTGAACAGCTGACACTCCCGCGCTACAGAAGACACAACGGCAACCAGGAACACAAACCTCACGGCGCAACGCCGCTTCTCTACCAAGGAGGCGTTCCATGCTAAAACTACTCTGGCTTGATAAAGATTTCGGAATCGCTGCTCCAAACGCTAAGCTTTCTGGAGATGCAGGATGGCGATCCGAGTCCAACCGATGATGCGGAAGAAGAGCTGGAGGTGGGTAGTGGGCATAGGGGAGGATGGAAGGGGGCCAGAATAAGGGGTAAGCCCGATCCGTCCTCACTTGAAACGGGTAGCCATGATGCATGAAACCGGGAACGCCTCGTTTCAGATGGGCTAGACGATGGTTCCGGGAGGCAGTGGTAGAACGCCTCCTCAATTTCCCGGTCGTTCCACCGATGAAGACGTCGTCACTGCTAGGGTCCAGCATCCAGTAGTTCCCCTTACCGGGGTCGTCATAGTGCCGGGGGACCTTCACGAAGCATTTGTTCAGACTTAAATTGTGTCGTATAGAGTTCTGCCAGCCCTGTTTGTTCTCGCGGTAATATGGGAAATTCTGCATGATGTACTCATATATACCGTTCAATGTCAGTCTCTTCTCCGGACTCGATCGAATCGCCATCATAATTAAGGCATTGTAACTAAAAGGTGGTTTCTCTCCAAATTTATTCCTAGGTACAGTACTACTTTGGCTTTCCTCTTTCTTGCCTTCTTTTTTACTATCGGTTTCATCCGTTTTCCTATCTGATATTCCGCTCTTTTCGTCCTCCTCTTCACCAGAATCTGAAATTTTCACCACATTGTCTTCTTCTTCTTCTACCTCCTCCTCCTCCTCCACATCATCATCTTCATCCTCTAATGATACCGACGATTTTATCAAACTTTTGCTGCATTTTTGCTGATGATGTGATTTGAAGTGAGTTTTTTCTCCTGCTAATTCTCTTTTCTCTCTTTCTGCTTCATCTTTCTCGAGTTTGATGTCGTTGACAGTTGCAAATTCTAGTCGAGATGTAATCTTTCCTCCTCCTCGGTTACTGCCACATTTCGTATCAGCTGACAACATACTCTCTACAGTGAAAAAGTGTTTTGGAACTTTTGGAGAAATGTTCCTAGTATCGCTTCCTTCAACCATTGTTAACAGTCTCACCATCTTCCGTATAAAAAAAAGAAAAAGAGAATTTTCAACAAAAAGTTGCTCTCTTTTTAAAAAAAAATCTTTCTGCTGCTTTTTCTGGTCGTCCTTTTTCTGCAATTACTCCAATGGCACTTCCAGAGCAAGTAAAATGTTTAGACACGTGGTCATTGGTGACGATGATGAAAAAGTTCTCAACAAAAAACTCCTCCGAAAGGACAAAAGATAGAACAAAGAGATACCGCGAACAGTAATGCAGAATATTGAAGAGCTGGAAAATTTAGAGACAGCAAAATTAGCTTCTATATTTCAAAATCTTCCTTGTTCTGTTTAGAATAACTTGTGTTATAACCCTCATGTATTAAAGCGAATGGAACACCACGAGAAAGTTTTCTGCCCACCAAGTGGTAACTTTCAACAGAAACTGAAATTGGAACATTGACGCGAGATTCTTTTAATACCGCAAACCCAGAAAAAGTTTGACTCACGACAGGCGTTTTCAAAAGTTCTGTGGTCGCCAATGTTTATCCTCACTGAATATGGACGGTTCAATTCAGTATAAGAGATACTAAAAACACAACAACCGTATTCACCGTGACTCCCAACGAGATTCACCGTTGAATAGGGCTTGTTATGAGCTGTCAGTCATAACACAATGCTTTCACTCACTGTGCAGTTTCGTCACGACAGAGCTGACCAATCAGATTCACTACAGCGAGCCTAAAAGAAGTTTTAAGCCAATCAGTAGCGGGTATTTATAAAGCACACTCTTGTAGTTTTGGATTGGATAATTACTTGACAGGTGAGGGCTCGGCTCTGTTAGAAGCTGGCTGTCTATCTGGATGGAACCATAAAATGTAGGGCGCCATCAGTTTCGGAAAATGCTTTGGAAAGGAAGCTATCGATTCGTCAAATTTAGAGGTATAAAAACAGAGGACTAAATACCAGTTTGATGTGTGGGTCTTATCCAATCTTTGCCGAAAGTTCGTAAGAAATTCTTCACGGTGGTGTGTTTATTTGAATGTATGCTGGGCGGAAGGGGTGGGGTGTGTTTGGGGGGGGGGCTGTTCCTTATTTGAGGGTA
>JAIPMN010043271.1:0-11583 GCA_020650975.1 Apostichopus californicus | reverse complement strand
TATCCCCCATCCCTTAGTTCTTGAGGTCACAAGCCTATCCCCCATCCCTTAGTTCTTGAGGTCACAAGCCTATCCCCCATCCCTTAGTTCTTGAGGTCACAAGCCTATCTCGCATCCCTTAGTTCTTGAGGTCACCGCTTCCAATCTCATCCTAGTCATAACATTCCATGGCCATATTGAATATTTCCCAGTCTGTCTGTACAACCCTTCTGATTATTCAAACTACTTTGCTTTGTGACCCCAACTTTCACTTTGATCATCTTGGCGACCCTCCAATGGGATGTGGTATCTCCCCCTCTCCATTGAGAAAATACTATATGATTAAGGGTGCTAAGTAACAAAATGGTGTTTTATTTTACAAGAAGTTATTTATACTCAAAGACTTTTCCACTTTTGCCCCCACAAAATATTGGCAATTTTATTTTTTCTACCTACTTGTTTGGCCACCCTCCAAGATATGTTGCCGACCTTAAAAAGAAGGGCCACGACCCCCAAGTTGAATACCAGGATTCTACCCTCACACTCAGAGAGGTTGCTATGTTTGGAACAGAAACATTCCCTTGCAAGTCTATTTCTTCTGACGCTCATTCATAATTCTGTCCACATGTTTTGTTTGTGCTCCAGGATTTGCATGGAGAGTAAAATTCAAAAATTCAAAAATAATTCAAACATACACAAGATACTTTCTTTGAATGTCACTTTATTGACTTGTTATTACAGCCGATGGGCTGGTATGGTAGCCCTTAATGAACATTTCCGTCAAGAACAATTCTTGTTGTTAATGCTTCTGCTTAAAGTACTCATTCAGGACCTCTAGGGCGGTTGTGTCACGTCCATAGTCCTGTAAAAAAAAACATGAAAGTAATACAATTAAATTTATATCCTACTTCCATAACAGGATACCAAACTGACATTTGAATATGGCAAACCTTGCAGGGGCTGGATTTATGGTACTATTCAGCCAGACCGGGGGTCATTGATCTTTAACATATTTACAGAAAATGTTCACAGAATATCTCTAAAATATACTATACTTTGTTTTGGTTGCCACGTCATATATTCCTGATAACAGGGAAATCTTTGTGTGTTTGCTGCAGTCAGTTGCAGGCTGAAAAATTCATGTCCAGCTCATCCACTACCCCCCCCCCCCCCCACAAAGGGTGTATCCTGTACTAGACTTATGAGTACTTCAAATATTTTAAGCAACAAGACTTGAACACCTACTGTGCAAGGTTGTCTTGGAGGATGAGGTGAGTTTGAAGCTGTATTAGTGTGACAAGACACCCGTTACTTGATAATTTTTCTACAGGAGACATCGAAGTGCAAATTGACAAGTTTAACAAGTATAGTACTCATTGTCAAGTTTTAGTGTCACACAATAGTTTAAGTTTTGCCTTGATATATTTCATGTTTTTGACACATTATCAAGGATTATAACACACCTTCCTAACAGTTTGACTATTGAGGGTCAAGATGTTGTGCTGGTGAAACTTTGATGATATTTGGCAAAATAACAATGTTTAGGGCCAGCCAACTAGAGAAACAGAGTTTATCAACTCATATACTTGATTATCAAATGGTACACCAAGTGTATAGGACAATACACACTGGTTCACCATTGTTAAACCTGCGTTTCATACACATAAATCTGTGTAATTGCTTGATCATTTTACCAAGCCGTCTGAGAATCACATATTTGATCAAACTAAGGGCATCCCTCTGTTATTTTCACTAAATGAATATTCATGAGTGAAATACTGACTGCATTCTGTACCGACTGGTTAGCCTAGTGGTTAGAGCATCCGCTTATCAGCCGGAAGGTTCGGGGTTCGACTCCGGGCTGAGTCATGCCAAAGACTTTAAAAATGTGACCTACTGCCTATCTTGCTAGGTGCTCAGCATATAAGTATGGAGTGGGGGAATATGTGTCTGATTGGTAAATACGATTTAGCGCCCTTTGTGGCAGCTCATCGTGTATAGTCCACAGTGACTTGTTATGGAATGATACTAGACGGTTTTTTATAGGCACTGCGCAATGAGCATCTTCGGACGGATACTGGCGCAATACCAAGTGTTCACATTATTGTTATTATTCAATTTAAAGGTCAGATAGTTTTTGGGAAATTGAAAAAACTCTTGTTTTCAAATTTAACCGGTTACTCTCTTTAAGCCAAAGTTATGCCTGATAGCCTAAACTGTATCTCTGATTTCTACAATACTTGGAAAGTATTTCTCAACGATTCCAATAAGTCGATTATTGTCTTCAAGTTACCTTGACAACAACACAGCTGCAGGCCACCACCTTTCTGGCTTTACCCTCTCGGTCAATCTTGCAGAGACCGGACCATTCACCAAGCTTCTTGTTGTCATCCACCTGCATGAGAGAGAGAAACCAAAATACTTAAAATGTCTGATTTTGAAGCAAGAATGAAGAAAGCATTGGATATGTAAATTTCATTCCCATACAGGCATCTATATCATATAAACTACACTACAACAAAATAACTACAAAAAATGCAAAAATACATGTCTGAGAAAGGAGGCTGAAAACTACTCGTGCTCCTCCGCTCTAAGGGTATCAAAAAGTTGACCTTTGACCATCATACATACAAACATGAATGACCGCAACCATTAAGTAATGTAACCAAATGGTGTCATCTTCCAACTTATACGCACACCTGAGAATAAGGGGTTATATACAGCACATGTCTGTCACTTCTAGGCAGCATATATGCAGTGCAGACGATGAATAAACTCCACTGCAGACCACACAGCACTGTGTAAGGCTATCATGTCATGGCACATATATGGTGCAATGCTCTCTACAGGCATCGAAATTTAGGCTATTTACTGGCTGGTTGCCGGTAATAGGAACAAAACAACATGCAACTAGCATATTTCTTTCAGTGCAAATTTATATTGCATGTATTAATTCATGGGAATGTTAGTGGGAATTTAATATTTAACGAGTACATTTTTTTTATGCGCTAACATTTTCTTAGGCAAGTGAATAAACCTGTGTAATTATAGGGCTCTCTCTTTAGAGCAGACATTGTATGAAGGCCTTCAATCATTTTACTAATTTTTTTTTTTTTAAGCCTAAATGACAGAGAAACAAATTGAGCAACCATGATGACATACTCGTGCCATGCAGTCTAGATTTTGTGTGACAGATTTGATCATCTCAGGCACACTTTTCTATAAGAGGGTAGGCTGGTTGCACCTGTTGTGTTTGCTATGGTTTTTGGGGGTTTTATTTTTTATATCTTCCATTCTTCTTATAGCTATGGTTTCAGTCAGTATCACTCCTTTTAAGTTAAAAAAGGCCTCAAGAAGGCCGAAAACTATGTACACCAAAGTATACGAGACAATATCAAATTAGTAAAGACCAACTTTTTAGGCCAATATCAAGCACGTGGACATGAACCTGCTTTGGTGTCAAAATACCAAAGTTATAAGCAACACTAAGGAATAGGAAATGGTACACTCTGATTCCTGCACAGTATATCTTTGGACCAATATTACGGCCATTTATACCAAACTTCAAATGGGGAATGGTTTCTCATGGAGACAAATTTGAAAATAGTTCAGAGCAAAATCTACAGTTACCGTGACTTGATCTCTGTTTTGAATTTAACTGTAAGAACCTACCACTCCCTAAACCGACTCCCTTCCATCTCTTGGAAATTTCAAAATTGATCAGCTTCAAGACTAACACTAAATACTGCGAAAGAATTACTGGCTAAATGACACGGCCAAATATTCTCTGTTCTTAAAGTTGTGCAAACTTGAAGTTGATTTTACCTTCAGAAGGCTGATGCCATGTTCAGCACAGAGCGCTTCCACTAGTTTCACATAGGTGGGCTCGTCGCAATTGTTAGCCAGGACACACAGGTGAGCTTGACGTCTGTTAGGGAAAACCAGAGAGAAAGTTCACTTTGCTAACTGGATCGGTGGAAACAATAGTAAACTCAGGCTGGTTAAGAATGAATTGAGGCTCAATTGATCATCTAGCCCTTGAAGGTTTATTCTGGTTGCAGACAATGTAAAACTTATATTGAGAGATATAAAATATTTGAAAAAAAAAATGTCAGCATAAGCCACCAAATGATTACTTAACTAACTATAAAGTAAAAGACAAGTAAAGGGGATATAAAACAAATGCAGTGAAAAAGAGGCAATGGTAACTGATTTTTGTAATACAAAAAAAAATAAAAAAATTAACGAGCATGTATACATACTAGATCGCAGGAGGCAATCTAAAGTTTAAAATGTTGAAAAGTGCTGATTGATAAAGACAGTCGAACACAGGCTGTACTTCTACGTTATAGCCTTTCTTAGATAACACGTCATGTGTCTGAAAGGCAAAATCCATTAGACACTTTGAAAGGGTGGGGTATGTGGGAGGGGAGGGTGTCCATTGAAAGTACACTGTGCATATTTGCCATCGGTGCTTATAGTTATTTCGAATCCATACACTGTTGATTCAAAGACATATATATATTAATCTCATTCAAAATGACTGTATGCTTACTTGTCAAGAGCCTTAGCTGCCTCATGAAGACCACGTGCTAATCCATCGTGAATGAGGGATGTCTTGAGAACTTCTTGCAAGGCTGTGTTGACATCCATTGGTGCCCCTGCAGCAGCAACTGCAACAGGGGTAGGTGCACTATCTCTGAAATTCAAAGGAACAAGTTCAGGTATACATAACTCACAACTCAAAGTAAAACATCGTGCATAAGTTAGAGGATGAATAATGCAGTCAACTTGGCATTAAAATAACTTTACTTAGTTATTTTGCAGACTTGAACAAAACAAATGTAATGAATAGAAAAGACAATTTTGAAAATAAAAAAGCCCCCATCATGGCTGAATTAATTTTATTGTGCCATTTTACAGCCCACAATATGGCTTACCTAGTATAGGCAAAGAATGTGTTGATTTTGTGAATGATACATAAGACCTTTACATTATATGCCTAAAATCAAATAAACCCTTTTTTTTAGGCTAGATCAGAATAGAATCAAAAACATGCCATTTCTCATGTTGATTAGACATTTATTGTCAGCATGGAACACAATACCACACAAAAATATTCTAAGAATTCAGTGATAGATCTATCATCATAATTGCCATCAAATTCTGAAGTTCAAACTTTCCAGTACTAGGACTAGAGTTATCCTTTAGGGTATATGGATGTGAATCATATTAGTATTACCTACTGTATGCATTCTTGGTAGATGCTAAGGCCTTATCCAGGTTAGTCTATTGTTAATAGTTACTATACCTATGATACTGGGTAGATGGAAAGTCACTATGTAAGTAATCCTAAGAATAGCTAAGCCTATGTTATCCTAAGTAATGCTAAGTATATATTGTATTCTATATATGTAATCTGTACACTAAGGAATGTCATCTGTCTCTGTGACAGATGAGAAGATGAGAGTAAGAGATCAGTAGAGCATACACTACCACCGTGTGCAGTTGTGTATTCCCTGAGTTGTCTCTACATTGGCGTAGTTGGCAGGATCTGTTAGTTTGTGTGCATGTATCATGCAGAGACTGTAGCTGTCCAGAGCTATTAATTCGTTATCTATATTTTCCAATTCCGACCAGGAATTGTTGTTTTGAAAATGGATCAAGGTGACAATCAGAAGAAGAGGTATCCACAACTATATATGGTTGCAGACTACATAAAGGATTACATACATAGGCCTAGTGACTTTCTATCTACCCAGTATCTTTGGTATACTCGTATAGTAACTATTAACAATAGGATAAGGCCTTGGCATCTACCAATAATGCATACAGTGGGTAATACTAATATGATTCACATCCATATACCCTCAATCCTAGGCTTGACATTTAAGCCAAGCTTAGGCTAGCCAGACTATTTGTTTGTCAGTCCATATCTATACGACTAGCCATGTGGCAGTTCGTCTAGGCTTAGATACGAAAGATGTGGGGTTGAATAAGTGAAGTGTATTAGATTATGTATGTCAAGCGGGGTGTTTTGTATCAAACCATTCCAAATCTCTGTTAGTATTAGTACGAGTATAACGTGGCCTAACGAAGGTACGTAACATGTTAGGCTACATTGACCGTAAAGTACATCCATGCCGTACTTTCTTTTAGTGGAACTACGTACTGTATGTACTAAAGTACGCAATATATCTTATTCGCATGGGAGTGCTGTGCCTCCAGCTGTTAAGAAAATTAACAAGAACGTAACATACCCTTCCGTATCAGACATGGCTATTAACGGACGTCCTCGCTATTGAGAAAGGTAGAAATGGAAAATATAAATTTCATTGCATTATGTTTATTACATTTACATTGCATAGCATGGTCAGATGTGAAAGATTTTAAACGATTTTTGGAGCGGTGACTTACATAGGTTTTTAACGTTAAAACGAAATTTTGAAAGAAAGAAAATGGTGGCGCAAGTCGAAAACGAAAACTGTGCTCTGTACTCGATCGTGTAGTCAAAAGGTCGCGGTGGGATGGAAATGAATTGGGACCCTTTGTACCTCCATGCTCCAACTAAAGCATTTCCTTCAATTTTTCTTCCGAATGAAATAGACAAATAGGAGAACAGTCACATCTAATGAGCGACCAGATAATACAGCGAATTATATTTCATTGTTCTCAAGTAATCGTCGAATCGGTTCATCAAGGACTCTTTCGAGAAAAAAAGAAAAAAGAAAAGTGGAGAGTGTAATGTTATGTGTGAAATCTGACCAGGATGATCTTGCTAAAAAGGTTACATAATGACAGCGAGTTCAAGGGCGTAGGAACAGGGGGGGGGGGGGGGGGGGGGGGGGGGCGCCAGCCCCCCCGTGAAAAATATGGGGGGCGGAAGTATCATTCCGCCCCCCCCTTCGCAAGTCAGAAAACCCCTTTTTCATTTCTCAATAAATGATAACAACATTCGTCATCTTAGCAGAAAACATTTTGGCAGAAAAAAAAATCTCATTTGGAGCACCAAATTGCATCTAAGGCCAGGTGAAAATGCAAAATTATTTACAAAATGGAGTGGGTGTTGAAGTGTGCTATATTGCACCAAATTGCATCTGAGGCCACCTGGAAATGCAATGGACACCCCCTCCCCTTAGACCCCTCCCCCAGGCCGGCCATCAGTCTTCAGCCCCCTCCCCCACTCAAAAGTACCTTCCTACGCCACTGAGCGAGTTAATAAGCAGTAACCATTCTTTGGTCTCTCTTATAGGTTGTTCGGTAAGCAAATCACATCGGCGCTCTTCCCCTTAAACATTAAGATCATAACATAAAAAAAGAGAGAGAAAAATGAAATGTTTTGTAGTCATTGCTTTAACGTGACTAATGTTTATGGTATTTTACTGTATTATGAAACTCAGTTTATTATTTTTTTTGTCATGGTCGTTAATGGCCTATACTCAGGCATTCTCGGACGGCTGTGTTTCTTGTGACTCATATTGTACAAATTGATAAACACGTCTACTTGCCCACGTATCGTGTTGATCAAACGCGGAAACTGGATGCTGATATTCTAGAATACGTATTGAAGTTTATGAAATATTCTGATGGCTCATGTTAACTTCCGTAACCACATAAGGCGGAGAAAAATAGAAAACTCAACAGGTTTCCATGTGACGTCTCTTAGAAGACCAAATGCGATCCGGTCGCAAAACCTGAACGGATCCTCACAACTTTACACACTCATATACACACATCAAAGCAAAACACTGACATCTATGAAATCAACTCTTGATACAAAATAAATCAGCTCTTGATACAAAATGTCACGTACAACTGCAACTATCAATATCTCGAAAACGTTATGATAGGAATTAAATACACTTGAGTTCTTCAAAAAGAGGGGGTGGGGGAGAGAGGGGGGAGGTTTCGTAATACACCGTATGTCACTATTGCACCATGAAAATATTACCCATGGAGAAACATTTAGTTTCATGTTTTTATGGTTGTGGTACATCTCTCATTCAGGAAACGTTTGAGGAACCAAAAAACACTTCCAACATGAAACATCCATTGGTGACGAAGAATCATCTTCTCTTGAGACTAATTTTCCTGCTAGATATGTTTAAGTAACCGCAACTTCATGAATGCAATGATATTGTGGCACGCCGTTTGTATATTATAACAGCGTTTTATTGCTAAAATTACAGGAAACGTTAAAATGCATGTGTTTACATTGTTACATGAAACATGACGTCATTGAAGTAAAAGTAGCATAATACTGTAAATAAATATTCACTAATGATCTTAGCATAACAATGACGTCTTTAACCGTGAGTAACCTTTGCGTGAATCCACAATTAAAGTCATTACCGTTACGTATCATTTAACATGCATCGATACACTATTTCATTTGCATATTCTTATGGATTTCAGCGCTTATTTATGGACATAATGTGTTTAACTTATCATGTAGGCTGTTAGAAATATTGTATTTGATATGAAAGGATGTGTTTATTGCTTGAACACAATATACTTGTTTGTGCTCATATGACAGTGTTTGCTATATTCAGGCGCGTATCCAGGGGGGGGGGGGGTGTTGGGGTCGCGCGTCTCCCGGGTAAGAAATATAGGAGAGCAAAAAAACCGGAAAAAATAAAAAGGATCTATATATGCGAACTGCACTAGACATATGTCCTTCAATGCAACACTGCCATTCCACAGATAAAATGTTATATACTTCGACCTGAATGCTAATTGTTACCCCAAACCTAGTACCGCAACTCTTACAATGAATATAATAATAAATTCTGCATGCGATTGGTGAATTGAGCAAATTTCCTGTGAATATCATGTAATGGATCAAAGGGCGTATCATGGGCGGGGGGGGGGGGCGGACGCACCCATCACTTCTTGAGATTGTTCCAATCTGCATGAAAACGCGCGCCCCACAACCCTACGCCCCACCCCTCTAATCGCTTTCCATAAGCCTATGTGTGTAGTGTTCGGTTTCGGAAATATCTGGTATTTTTTTCATTTCCTTCAATGAAGTTTTATAGTATCCGTTATAAGAGGATTTTAATATTTGTACACCAATAAATTATAACTGTGTCTGAATTTTCGAAAATTCCTTCACCAACATTCTTCATCATACTTCCCTCTAGTCGTGCAAATTTGACCGGTGGTTAGGGGTTGAAGGAGGTGTTTCTATATTGGTTGTCCATAGATGAAATTTTGTGCAACATTATGGGTATGTGAATTTATTCACGAGAAATATTTTCAAATTCTGAACAAATAATGGGCTTAAAACATTGAAAAGTGGGACTGGCGGGTATTGTTGGCCGCGACGTAGAATCACCTACGAAAGCAATGATCCACAGGAGATCCGATGAGGTCGAACATGATGTGTGACTGGTGACAATCTTGAAAAAGGCGATGGATGAAAAAAAAAGAAGATATTGGGAAATACTTGGTTCTCAGGCAAAAGTGTTCATCTGGCTGGTCATTTTCAAGCCCGAGAAGTGCCATTTCCGGTGATCGGGGGGTACCAAAACCAGAAATTTGCTTGTACGCTGCGCGCGAACCGATTGTGGCGCTTCGCTAAGATAGTAATTCGCGCCCCCGGGTTAGGAAATCCTGGATACGCGCCTGTTATTACCTTCAACACACAAAATCGGTATATACAAATCTCTTGATTCTTGTATCACTCGTAAAACTGCAGTTCGCCTAATAGTTAGCTCTTACACATCATTCAGTGGTTTAATTCATTCGTAATTACGCGAAATGAGCTGCCGATTTATGAAGTAAGTACACAATTATTAGTCAACAAAAATTGATCTTATAACAATAGGAAATATTTACAGGGAGATAGAAGCTGGTCATTAACTGAATGCTAATTAAATTATTTTATGGTCCAAATATACCCGTTAACAAAAAACGTCGCACTGTTTTTCACAGGCTATACTGTGAAATCACGTCATATAGAGCAGACGTCCTGGCTGTTCTACCGTTAAAATACAAAGTTTCTTTTTAACAGTGTTTTCCAATTTCAATTTGAAATTTATTTCTCATATGTTTGTACAAGCTTAATACAATATAACATTGCAGTTTAAGGTTTACATATCAAGGACACTAGAAAAACAGAAAGGGATGTTATCTCAGCTATTGATCAAGTGGAACTAAAGAAATAATAATAATGGTGAACTAGGAAATGATTTAATAATGATCGTTTGACGGCTTTTATGCGAGTTTAGTTTCTTAAACAGCATGCAGCTTTTGCACTGGATTCACCAGCCGGCGAGGGTTATATTTATTATTAAGAATTCTGAGCTTGTTTCGCGACTTCTTTTTTAGCTAATGATGGTTGGAAAGAAACCGAAAGCATCATGCCAAATATGGATGCCATACTTGTATCTATTAGTTGGCCTAGACATTTCTTTAGCTCATGAAATGCAATATAGAATGGGCTAGTATTGGCTTCAGTCACATAGCTCGTGCTTGACGAGGAGAGGTTTCTGGCAAGCAACAGACTTTTATTCGTTTGAAAAAAATCCCCGAGGAGGAAATCGAAATATAATAGACTTAGTCAGCCGAGATCAACGAAGAATACGGAAAAGACAAATGAACAAGGAACTTTCTTTTGCATATAACTTAGGCAGAGTGCGGACGTTTACAGTACTGCAGGTTTGGCCAAATGACTAATATCCTATTACAACATATATTACTACGACTCATTGTATTAAGAAGCGCGTTGAGAAGTGTATAAACATCGGTAAGAGAAAAAACAAACATAGATAGCAGTTATGCATGGCCTAGTTATTAGTCTTCTTTTCCTGCATGGGGAGTGTTCTATACTTTGTTAAGCTCTTTTTACTACTATGCTTTTTGTATATCATTAACTTAATCCAATTAAACTATACGTGTAGATTGTGCATTTTTGTGGGAAAAAAAATAATGAAATGTGGAAAGATGGTACGATTTATAATCAGTTTATGTTTATGGACTGGATACTGGTAAAAGTATATACACTTCCATTACACTCTCATGCTTTGGGAGGACGCGTGCTTATGAATGATATGTTGACATAGTGCGCGTCTCCTATAACAAGTTTTCAAAAGTGGTGATCGCTTGATTCGAAGAGGTACCCCCCCCCCCCCCCCCGCCCCCATTAAAGTTTGCTATACTTCTCGGCAAAGTTTAACAACGCGTTCCAGAGTCGACGAGAACCTAATATCCTACAATGTACAGCAGAAACTATTCAAATTCATATTCGAAATTTTGAATCATGTCATTTCAAATTGAGGACTATATAGGCTTATATACTGACAACATTTACTGGTGTATGGATATGCCAAAGTGGCCACAAAGTTGTCAAAATCCATGAAAATAATATTTTAGGAAATGAATGGAAACAGTTTTTGCAAAATGTTCATTTGCATGGTGTTCAACATTTTGTGACAACACTTTATGTTTACAAGTTTCTATATGGTGACGTAAAACTGACTATAAGGCTATGTCTTCCTTTGCGTCTTTTGATGTTCTTTCTTTCAATAATACAAAGTATGTTCGTATTACAAGTATGTATAATAATAACAATATATATAAGATATATATATAAGATATATA
>JAIPMN010043269.1:10566-32201 GCA_020650975.1 Apostichopus californicus | reverse complement strand
AATCTGTGTAGTCTCTCCTGTTTTGCTAGTAACAAAATCATTACAAAGTACACAGTCGACATTCTTAATGAATGCTGAAACACAGTAACCTGCTATGTAATACAGTGGGACCTTCTCTCCATCTTGTATCTGAAAAGTACTACCAGCTGTTTCTTCTTCCATTGTGAAATTATTAGAACATTTAGGCTCACTATTTGAATTTTCCTGTACAACTTCTGAACTCAAAAATTCAGCAAGGTAAGTGCTTTCATCAGAATCATAACTTCCAGACCCTGCAGGTTTGAGATATTGTGACACAGTGATAAGTTTCAAATTTTGTTTGAATTGAAGTGCTGAAGGAATAGGGCATTTCAGTCGGATGCAGGAAAACAGATTCTCAAGGCAATCTTGAGAGAATCGAGATGTTAACAAAAACAGGTGTTGGTCTTGGTTAAGATAAACATCCTGATACTTCAAAACTGAAGTTGTGCTGAGAACAACACCTGTTTGAATTGGCTTCCATTGAGTACCCATCAATGATGTTTTAAAGATATCCACAACATTTTGAAGAAATTCAATTGCTGATTGATAAGCCTCTTCATTAAAATGGCTCAGTGCCAAACTTGCATTTCTGGAAGTCATCAGATCAAACCATTTTCTTACTAAACCAATAAACCATGCTGTTGTAAGATTGCATTTTGCCCAACCTTTCTCTTGAACCATGTATCTGATGCCTGCTTCAATGGAGTTATCAAATAATTTTCGAGCCAGTCCTACTTTCATTTTATCAAACCGACCAGGTTCAAGAACATTCTTACTAAGTTTTGGGGCCATTTTCAAATCACAGTCCTTTTCAGCTTCATACAATGCTTTCACTGGTTCAATATTTATGGTTTTAGATGGGAGGCTAAATTTATCTACGATAGCTTGTGGCAAAGTTATTGTCTGTCCACTTAAAAGGAAATTTATGATTTTTTTAAATAGATGTGGTGGGTCAGCTAAGAAAAATAGCTTTCTCTATGGGTCCATAGGATGTTCTATTGCGCAAACAGTTTGATAATATCGTGCAACAGTAACACCAAAGCTTCTCCACATTGCCCTGTTTGCAGAGCCCATATCTGATGTAACTGCAGCAACTTTCAATCCAATCGTTTCTGCCTTCCTTATCAAACTGACAATCAAATCTTAAAAAACAGTTCCATCTGTTCCTCCACCAGTGAAAAAGTATGCTACAGTTCGTTTCCATCTTGTGCTTAAGCCACTAAGCATGAACACTAGTGCATAATCAGCAACTCCAGAATGATCTGGCAAAGTTATATTACCTACAAATTGGTCAGATGAATTGTCATACTCTATCTTAGCTGTAACCTTCAATTCATCTAATGTTAAGCAACAATCTTTTTCATATGCCGAAAGGCCATTAACTTTTGAAGATAGTAAAGAAAATACATCAAGGCAACCACTTTCAAAAGATATGCTTTCTAATCTCCTTCTAAGTGTTCTAAGAGAAGGCAAAAGAAAACCAAGATCAATTAGTCCATCATATCCACGACTACCACAAGAAAATGTTATCTTTAAAGCTCTTTGAACAGTTTCTGTGCTCCACTCACATACACGGTTACTCATTCGTGACAGAGCTTTAACCTGATGAGGGTTAAACGCTTTAGACAGACTGTTGGCTAGTGTTGTGAGCTTGGTTTCTGCTGCCTGAATCTTCTTGCACAATGACTGGACTTTTAAGTGTTTTATTTCTAGTTGCCTTGAATCTATATGACCACTGCAGATCTGTAAAAAGTGAAAGACATTGATTGATTTTATCATGCAATGAACTTTTAACTCATTACTGTATATATATATCCACATGACAATGTTTTATGCCTGTAAAAGCAATCTAAAAAGCTTGTTCTTTAAACAATTTATTACTCTCTAATCAGCTTTGTAACTGATTTAAATATGGTTGGTGAAAAGAATGGTAAAGAATTAGATTCTAAACCGTTTGGACAGTTAACACCAATATTAGGACAGATGCATACAAAGAATCTTGGGCAAAAACTTGTCGAAGATAATTTGAGTGATTTGGAAGCATGAATTTGTATGTGAAATTCTTTTTTGAAATATTGCATTTTCATTGGGCGAAGCTAAAATCTGCTTGGGGGGTGGGGGGGGGGGAGACAAAAATCAGGTGGCAGGCAAATTCCCCCATGACACCCCAAAGCACCACTGGTAAGACATTATTTCTAATTCATTGTAGGTAGCAGTAGTTCATTACTCCCAAGCTTACCAGGACTTCACTGCAAACTGGTGTTGCAGAAGATGGTATCCTTGTATAACCTAATGTGCTTAAGTAGTGTCCTTCTACTGCACCCTCACATGCCTTATTATCTTCTCCGTTGTTTTCAGGATGTGAGCTTGAAATTTTGGCATAGGTGTGGTCTGCTGCATATGTACTCTGTGAATCAAACAAGCCATATTGTGTTACTACCTAAAAAGTCATTAAATTTATTTTAAATTGCACTCACTACTTGCTGCTGTGAAAACCTTTGCCATAGAGCATAATGGTTTATACAGAGTTTTTGTTTTCACTATGTTATTAACATGATAAATTTTCTCTACAAAGAATTGCATTTGTTACACAAAAACTTTTGGTGAAATTCTTATATTCCTACTGTTTTACTTTTGTTGGCTACCACAAGATACATATAATTCAAAAGCTTTAACAAATAATTGGTTAATTTTAACCTTCGGGGAAATTTACCAAATATATGTACTAGCTACATAATTAGCCTATAGGTGCATCAGTAGTACAATAGTAGTAGTAGTAGTCAAAAAACACTTCCAACAGGAAGATAACATGTTCATTATTGAAGGCTTAACCTAGGAATCGTCTCAAGATTGCACTATAGTAAACCACCAACCTTCTGGTCTAGCTTCAATGAAGTACATCTGTTGGGGGGGGGGTGGCCTCCTCCTGACTGGCTTTAGCAGGTGACAAAATAGAGTAGGTATGGCAGTTGCTTTTATTTTTCTCAACCCATCTTGTCTATTCTGTTCGAACTGGTCAGGTTGAAAGTCTGCCTGTATGGGAGAAATAACCAAAAATAAACAAATTTTACTGATCTGCAACAACAGATCTAGCCAGCAATACGGATATTACATTAATTTAGGTCCTCGTTGCTACTTTTGCAGTGCTAGCCTACATCCACAACTACTAAGTTAGCCTCTAGCCTTAGCTAGATCAGTGATCAGATTGTTGGACTCTGAATTGATTGGAAGGCTAGTCATGTACCATGTAAATCATGGAACTTGAACATTTTTTTTTTATTAGGCAGCACTATCATATCTATTCTAGGCTAGCCCAAATTCTGCCTAGACTGAATAGTGGTATAGTGCTGCTACTAAAATTATAGAGCTACTGTTGGGCTACAATAAATCGACCGCCGTCGGACAGCTAGCCTAGGCCTATATTGTAACTTGCTGTGAAGGTCATTGTAGGCCTAACGATGTCTCAATCTGGCAACTACGATATCTGAATCGGTTAAGTCGGCCAAAAATCATACTACTACTACAGGACATAAACGCCAACCGAGCATTACAAAGTATGAGTATAAGTTATTTTACAAAAGAAGAGTTAGTTTTAAGCTTTCCTTTGAACAGTCTAGACTAGGTGCATGCACAATGTCTGATGGCAAAGCATTCCAATCTTTTAAAGTGCAGGGGAAGAAGGAGTATTTATATAAATTCTTTTTAGCGTAGGGAACTTCGAAATTGAGATCATGTTTATTTCTTGTGTTAAGAACTGTTTGTTGGGATTAGATTATCTTTATCTATATGTACATGGCAATGAGCAATTATTCAGCCAAAAATCGGAGACTAAACTGCTTATATTATACACTTTAAAGCATGTAACTTAGCAGCTCTATGGTTATACTTTTCCCACTCACAAATAATTGCTTATTCAGCCTAGGCTAAAGCGTAACGTTAGGCTGAACGCCTAACACGCCATATATTATTAAGTTTAAAGCCGTATTATCAATTACGTAGCCTACATCGTACCTCGCAGATACGATCATTATCAGTCGGCCTCCAACCTTGTCTTCGGACTTTCACGGTCCATTGAGATCTTCTTTGGTGATTAACTGGAAACCTGAAAAGCCTCCAGCCCTTTTCTCTTCTATTTGAACAGCCGAACGCGACGCAACCTGGCATTTTCCTTGAAGTAAGACACATAACATATCCGTCCAGCCAGCCGTCTTCATACGGTACATGCATACCGTCGCGCGTAAACAGTATACTGTAATTATGTGCATATTAATCTTGAGTATCTCAAAAAGTTTACATGGCACCAAAATGGCGCCCATTAAGATGAACCAATCAGAGGCTCGCATTCGAGAACAATGGTTGGCCGATCTCTCATACTATAGGGTCTCTAGTGGAGCGGAGCTGCGCAGGCTGGAGTACATAGAACTCAGTACGCCACGCAGCTGCAAACCGAACCCAGTGGAAGATTGATGTCCGGGACTTTTGTGCCTTCTGGCACAGAGAGATTTAAGGTTAAGGTTCTTGAGTAGTCGTGTTTACAAGGTTTTCACAATTTCACCTCTAGTGACCCCAACTGGACTTGGACCTCCACCAAAACCAATAGGCTTTTGCTCCTAATGTGGTCCTTCTACTCACGAAATATGAGATTGGTGCAAGCGTACCTCCTTCAGATATCGTGTTTACAAAGTTGTCACTATTTGGACCCTGGTGACTCCAAATGACCTTCGACCTCGCACAAAACAATAGGGTTCTTCTACTCAAAGTGGTACTCATATACACCTAATATTAGATTGGTCCAAGCTTTACTTCTTGAGATATCGTGTTTACAAGCTAGGCGTCACACGCGCATACACACATACACACACTCTCCCCCTTCATTTCAAATTGAGACGACAACTGAACAGTCTATTCTCAATTTATTTTATTTGGAATGTAATATAATAATAATAATAATTTATTCTTATAGAGCGCTTAACATCAAAAGAATGATCTCAAAGCAGCTTCACAGAATCGCCTAAAATAATACAACTTAAAAATATTACAATCTAAAAATATTGCATCCTAAGAATTACAGAAATAAATAACTGAACAATAAATATTAAAAAAACACTAAAATTCATAAATTCAAGACAAAAGCAATCAAATATGACAACATACAATAAAACTAAAATACTAAACTATTACAGCCGAAAATTAGCAACGATAACACTATAAAAACATAAAAAGAAAATAAATTTAAATATAAAAAAATCAAAAGATGGCAAGATGGTAACACAAACAATATGCCCGGAGGTTTAACTACAATAATACTTTCGAAAAAGGTCAGTTATAAGGAGAGCCTTAAAAACATTTAATGATGGAGCTGCCCTGATGTCATTGGGGAGTGCATTCCATAGATAAGGTGCAAAACAGGCAAAGGATCGTGCGCCAAAGCTTTAATGTACTTACATATCAACATCTTTCTCTTCTTCTTGTACTGTCACTTCTGAGGAACTCTGACTTCTACACGCTTTCAAGTCCTTGCTCGCATCTTGGCAACTTGCTGTGTCACTGGTGCCTACATGTACTTTACTAACTCCCCAATACTTTTAATTACTACTTGCTGAAGACCGGCTACAGTCCAAAATGCAACGTGGGATATTAACAGTCTAGTGGATTTCAACGCATAACTTTGCTCTGTCGGGAACGTCTTCTTCATTGATGTCAATATTGACAAACTCCCCAATTCAGAATCAAATGTTTTGATTATCACGTCGTGAACCAGGCATGTAAGATGCTGCACATATTCTGTCTACCATATCCATCATGTCCAGCAACACTTGCCAAGTACTGTATTCCAGGGGCACCATATCTCCTATCAACAGTGGTAGCATTCGCATTAATAGCCAGGTTTCAGAACTTTCAGAATTTGCTTTGGCACAGGGAATTGGGTTACTTTTATCACAATCAGCAAACTTGAACAGTTTCTATTCTTTAAATCTTTAAGAGTGTAATTACCCTCATTGACAAGATCGCATATAACCGATGCAAGTATATTTCATACCACTCATAGGTCATATGCTATGTCTGATGACAAACTGTCAATTACGTGCAAGTATTGTAGTTGATGTAAAGGAGATCGTTTCTTTATGCCATACACTGAAGCAAGCTGCGTTCATCATAGGCATCTGTTGTCCTCCAGATGAAGTCAGCTTCAGTAATACTAGTTTGAACTAAGTCCCTCTCCCCACTGCAAAACCTACGCAAACGAAGCGAGGTTGACACATTGTGAGGGAAGCCCCCCCATAAAATGTTGGGCAAGGTTATCACCAAGTACTAAAGCAATCTATCAATAAAAGTGAAACTGTTCATCATTGTGAGTAAATCGAATGCCTTCACGTTCCAATGTTTTAATGTCTGTTATTAGCCTTGCTTGTACAGATTCTAATCCATAATGATGTAGATCAACTGTTTTGCATAGACAAATTAGCTGCACTCTCTGTTGCTTAGCTCTGTACTTAGGGTGCATATTTGCAGGTAAAAAAATAAAAGCCATCTAGTTTGCTATCTCGGCGGGTTCGTAAGGGATGTGCCACCGTGAGATAATCTTAATACAAGTTTAATTGTAATGCATTGGGATGTCTTCTAAGGAGTTTATTATCCTTATACAGATTAGCAACAGTAAAGGAGGAGATACTTCCATTTTGATATTTGTGTCCTTGTACTATCTGTGCTAGTGCGTCATCATGTCTTAACACAGCTTCTAGTGTTTGTAAAATGGGCACATACTGGTATGTATCATGCTTCATTTGCTCAGCAGGTTTAACTGCTACAACAACTTTGCATGGCTTTACAAAGTTTGGACTTACTACCTTCTGAAAATTGTATGGTTCGCTGTACTTTCCAAAAGCATCTGAGAGTTCATATTCGTCTTTCAGAATATCATTAAGTTCTGGTGGATTCACACCTTCCCTTCTAAAGATGGCATTAACTTGGGAGGATAACTTATTAAATTTATTTTCAAGAACAGTTTGTACTTTTTGTCCGATGAATTCACATGCCTTTCCTGAAACTTTTTATTCCTCTCTAGCTTGAAGAGATATATTGGCAATTGGATGGTCACAATTAGCTATAGTCACGCTGGACTCGGCTATGACATCTTCAACATTGTCATCATTTTCCTCAATATCAGCATTGTGCTACGACAAGTTTTGGTACCATTTTAAATGATTTCATGCACTCATCAATTCCGCAATTAACTATAACATCATGATAAGGAGCATGAACGTACTTGAAGTGATTGATAAGTTTTGAAAAATTATGGGAGACATAATGACAAGATTGACAAATAAAATCTTCTAGCTGAGGACTTTGATCGATGTTCATTGTATAATCGCACAGTATTTTTATTGTAAATTAACCAAGTCACCGTTAATGAGGTGTTACTGCGTGAGCTGGTAGTACCGGTACTGTATAAAATTCGGGGGAAAAAGATTGATAATACAGATTGACAGATGTTTGAGTAGATGGTGAGTATCATCATTTAATACATATCCGAAATTTTACACATTTTGTTTTTTTTTAATCATAACTTTGTAAAAATTAGTTCTAAAGAGGAGTAACAACACCCAAATGAAGAGAAGAGATATGTGTGATTGAATGTTTAACTGAGTATATTTTTGGCTTCAAACAGGGAGAACAAGTACAAGAAGAATGAAAGACATCTACAATTAAAATCTGTTAATTAAATCAATGATAACCAACACAATATACTTTGTGACAAGAACCAGGTTAGAAGACTAACATTGCTCAACCCACACTGTGTTCAATAATTGAAAGGGAAAAAAGAAATGTATCATACATTATACAAGGGGCAATGGCATACTGTAGCAATAATTGCATGTTTCAGATTACTAGAACAAAATGAACACCAGAGATATGGGAGATACAACATATTAAAAAATGTATTTCCTCACTTAAATGGTTGCCTTTTGGTTTAAACGACTGAAATTGTAAAGTTACAAATATGTACAAACAGCTTATAGTATGTAAGAACCTTGCAAGGATAGACACACAGTACCTGAGAAATATCCCTTGAGGAATAACCACAGCTCACAATTGTGATGTCATCTTGATGATAATGTAACAATGTGATTGCAGACTACATATCACCAATGGTCAACAGGAGCAGGTGGTGGTACTTTGTCCACAATTCTCAACACATGGCCTGTTTAAAGGTCATAATCATTTTAACAAATAAAACATTTCAATATTCTTTACTTTCTTACTTCAAGCTTTACAAAAGGGTCTTAATGAATGCACCTTTATGCAGCTTAAACTATGCAGCTTAAAATATGAAAAGCTTTTTGAAACCCTTATTACAACACTACCAAACAGGAGTTGGATGGAAAAACAAAAGTTTTACAACTTTTGTCTTCAACGGAACCAAAAACAAAATAAGAACAATGAATGGAAAACAACTAACAAGACTAACCGAAATTAAAAATGAACGAAAACTTTGTCTTTCCACAAACGCTGACTTTTCATGCAGTTGCTAGCTTGGTTATGACCGATGAAACACAACGGGTTGGCTTAAGGAGGCAGCACTCGGTAAAGTGGAATATGTCCTTGTCTGTTTTGGATGTTCCATACCGAATACCCAGTATACTTCAAAGAGAGTTGTAAGTCCTTCCAGAGAAGCGCAGGCGGTCACAACTTTTTCTTCTTCTCATTTGATAATGAATCTTCCATCTGCCAGAAACACATCTGCACTCATAAGCATATATGGTGACAGGTTTCCCTAAAAGTGATAGTAAAGAGAAATTAAACTAAAATCATCTGAATCATTTGCAGCCAGCACTTCAGGGTTATCTCATGAACAGTTAGTGAGTATATTTTATGCTGCAGAGTACCTGTTTATATATGTTGTGCAAACAAACATCTTTCATGAATTTCACAACATTCTGTGCAAATGCTTTTAAATTATACCAACTGCAAGTGAGTATAAAGGGTAAAAATGGTTAAGCGGGCAATTGCACAAACACTCCAAGTGTTAGTTTCTTAAACAGTGGCTCTTTAACGATCGGTGAGTTTTTGTATGGTAATACGAGAACAAAGGACAAGCATCTTAAAGATTTGTTATACAGGCCCCAAATGCGAAGGTATCACTTAAATAGTTTCTTGGGATAACATAATCAGCCTGCCACGGTTGTAAAATGACCTCTTTGTACAAATTAGCCTGCAACCACCTGACATATTTTTCCTTGTATCAGGGCCTTTGTGTGAACAATGTATGGTAAACTACACTGTAGACATAAGGACACATACCACACAGTCTTTACGCATAGAGCTGTGAGCACAATTCTGGCAAATCCATACTGTAATCATGAAAGTTTGTTTAAGCTACACATATTATTTAGGGTGTCATTGATTATTACAACTGTTTTGGGAATAAGTGCTACGCAAATTTCAAGACACAAATATCATAGCTGGTCCAGATTGGAATACGTTAGGATTTCGACAATTCAAGACTGAAATGGTTATAATCAAACACAAATGAAAGGTTTGGAAAATAGAAGGCAACAGGGAACCTGCAAAATTTAGTTGTGTCTATGTCAACTACAAAGATGAACAGCTGGCAGTTAGACCACATTTTGGAAGCACAAAATCATTGAATACTTTACATTCATCTTACTTACCATGTGGTCTTCATCTGTCCCCATTATCAAGGATGGCTTCTGTTTAAACATGGGTGGTATTGGGTATAATGCAGCCATGGTTTTCATTTCTATTGGTAAGATGTACAAGTGTGTTAAAGTTTGTCATTGCATACTCAGTGTGAAGAAGTGAAGGCAAAACTCAGAGATAAATGCAGCAAGATAACCTATATATAGTTGTGGATAATTATAACCAAGTCTGAAACTGCATGGTCCAACATGGAAGTATGCTTTTATTAAAATCTGGTACATTTTGAAGATTGAGTGGAACCAGCATTTAAAGTGTGCAGCACACAAAGAATAGCATCCAATATTTTTTTTACCAACCAGAACTGTCCTTCACAAGGTGACACAGTAGAACTATAGTCAATACTGTTTATACCATAAAAGATGAAAAGGAAGGTACAAACTGACTTACATATTTCTTATGTAGTTAGAAGTCAGCTGATGATTAAACTAAGAAATTTAAAGACCCTGATGCTTTTATTTTCAGTCACGCTCCTTGGAACTTATTCCAGACTCTCTGAGCATATTGACAATTAAATAAAATCATGCACTTTATCAAACACTTTACATCTCAGTCAAAATCAACAGGGCACATATTCATCTGCAGGACATAACAAGACACTGCACACAGAATGGATACCATTTATGGTCCGCTCCTGCATATACCGACACACATACAAACACAATATGATCACAAATACCGAATTTTAAGAGTTGTGTCATCGACTTATCATTGCTACTGTACATCATTGAAATGGGAATCATCCCCAATCCCAGAAGAACTGCAGAGTTAGCGTATGCATGTAACTACCTTCAGCCTTTCCACTGATACAGAAGTGTCTACTTTGTTAATTGCTATCTTCTTGAAGTCAGAAGCATCTTGGTTTTTCAATGGAAGGTTGAGAATTTCCTCTCGGGATAAGTTGTTGCAGTCCCTGTTACTCTTGTAAATTCATTATGAATCTGAAAACAGTAAATGTCTATAAATTTTTAAGCATGATACCCAAAAATTGAATTCAATAAAAAAAAAAAGGCATCTAAACAGTTGTTTCTGCCTGTTCAGTACTAAAGAAGTAAACTTTGAATAGCTTATTGCAATACATGAGTACTCTGAATTAACTAACATGTGCCCTTATAATACTACTTCCATTTCGATTTTTACTGCCTGAGACAATTAAGAGGCCAATGAGGTAGATTCAGAGGGAACACCACCTTAACGAGCAAATTAAGCATGCTCCTTTCCTTCACTACGGTAAGCGAAATAGTTATGTAATACACAGGCTCACTTTTCAAACTAGCGACCTTTAACAGGTGACCTCTAATGCCACTGCAGCCCCACTAAAATGGCGAAGTTTCAAATTATATGATTTACTCTTCCTAATTACACTTCTAAAAGTACACCCTGGTCAGCTAGAAAGAATTATCACATTGGGAGTTACATATTCTTCATACCTCAGTTCAAGTGAACAGGAATCGGTACTTTTCCTTCATGTGGAGGATAAATATTTTCTTCTTCACATCCTTCCGTCTCCCTTCAAGTGTTATCGCCAGAATCTTAGTAACCGTCCCCTGGTCAGTTGTTCTCTTCTTAAACTCTTCTTGCTGTCCTATTTGGCACCTGGCAAAAATCCCTCCACTACATGATCCAAAAGTACCAACATCAATGACAGTAAAACACAACATGTGGTCTACTATAGCCATGAGAACTACAGAAAAAGTGTGTTTGTAGTTGTAGAACATAGATCCTGAATTTCTTGGTGCCTGGATAACCACATTCTTGGCAGCAATTGCACCAATGCAGTTTGGAAATTGCAATCTATTGAGGAATCCTTCCGCTGTTGTCTCTCAATCCTTTCTCTTTGGAACGGATATGTACAGTGGTTGTTAAATTTCTATTTTAGAGAGATCCCATCCCCTCTAATACTTGGGCGGCATTGTCGGATCCGACTTTATATCCACATTTGCGTTAGACATTAACCAGACAATCCGTTCCGTAAATGCGTACCTTGTATATATGTAGGAACCCCGCTATCACATCTTTACAACGCCTTCATTAACACTAATTCTGTAAGCCAAACAATAAGAAAGTTACACGAAAATGAAATAATGTCCAAACAATGACAACAATACTAAAGTAACATAGTATGCTCTCAGTGGCGTAGTCAAAGTGGAGAGATGGAAGGTATTCCCTACCCATTTTTGGTAATCGCGGTTTATCATCACCGCCATTGTTAATTACGGTAGATGACCGTTTTCCTCACTTTATCTTGATTCTTTTAACTGCTACAAACACTTTCTTAAACGTATCCCAAAAAACCTCACCGAAAGGAGCCGTGGTTTATCACTTTTGAAAAGTCGCAGGAAATATCTGAAGGCTGAATTTCTTGGGGACTGCTGTCTCTGAGGCCTTTTTTGATACCCATTGGCTTGACTTGGGTAGAACTTCAAGAGAGTTTGACAACCTGGAAAGTATTTGGCACCCTACTGATTTCTTGCGGTTCTCCAACTACGTTTTGTAAGAAGGACTTTAGTACTCAAGTTTAGTATCCTGGTTTCTCTACCCTTAGAAGACACCCGCCACAATAAATGGATTGACTAAAACTCAAAAGACACGTCTGCATTGTGAAACTGAGACACGACCGCTAGGATAAGTTTTCCCTCTTGGAAATCCCACACTTCGTCGGGATGGTGTAAAATCAGGTAGGGGTGTGGGCTTTCAGCTGTTGTTTTAGATGGGAACTCATGTCAGTACACCCAAGCCCTCAACGTCACTGTTTGTTGCAAGGCTTGACTGGAAAAAGCTTCTGCTACCTTTGAAATTTCTCCGACTTGGTAACCATTTTGTAGGGGATCATAAACAACATGAGGGTCTCGTGGGTAACCATCCTCATCAGGGATTCAATAAATGCACTGAGACCTTGAAAAAGATGTAATCCTGCTTATGTTGCCACTATAAACAACTCGACATCGTTCAAGTAAGAGATATTAAGTGGCTCATTTGACACACATACTTCTCCTTTCAGTACATGGAAGAGTTCATTAATAGGCACACCATCATCATCCAAATCTTGCACTGGTATTCCCTTGTCCTGTGTAGGCAGATTGGGGTGAGATATAACATGCTCCTCCGATAGGGCTGACCGAAAATCCTGTTCAACCATTGGTAAGTTTTTGGTTTCATTTTCAGTGAGTTGTGCTGTTCTTAGGTTTGGGGGTGAGATGGTCGTGGATCTTGTACATGTGTGCTAAGACTAGACCATGGCTGTTCTGACTTTGATTTCTCAGCTGATGCTTATGAGGGTCTCGACTGTAATGTCTTTGTATTAACCGTGCGACAAGTCTTCCGTGTGGTTGCTACATACCTTCTGAAGATGCCACAGGGTTTCCCTTTTCATGAGGGAAGAAAATTTGTTCGCATGTTCGATAATGACCATGCCGTAATCATTTTTGGCAACTTTTCCGGGTGCCCCCTTCCTGTCTGCTTACGTACTTGCTGGCCTTTCATGGAGCCACCCTAATTCTATTGTACCTTGTTGTTTAACAGCCAATTTGTTCCCACACATTGCGTTGCTATTTTTTTATGGAGCAAGTATTTCGTCATCTGAAGTCTCTTGATCAGTGTCAGTTCCTTCTTTGTTGCTCCTTTTCAACAAGCCCTAGGACCACCACAAAAACCTCTGAAACCTCCTTTTTTGCATGCTGAAGAGCCACGTACTGATGAGCCACCACATGGGAACACACCAGATCAAGACTACAACTACTACTTTCAGTGCCAGTGCAGCAAAGTGTGTGCGTGTGATGGATGCATCAATCTTCACAAAGACGTACTTAATCTGCGCCATGAGCTATCGGAGCTAAAATCTACCCAAAAGGTGACTGTAAAGGGGGAAAGACTGCTGTATCTGTCGTAGATACCATTCTAAAAAATTATGCCAATGTGAGACGGTCCACTGGATTGCCGAGCAAAGCAACATTTGATGCTCTGGTACATCGTTTCTCTGCCAGTACAAACAGGATGTAGTACTGGGTTGGCAAGAAACGAACCATGACCCCTGCAAATCGACTGAGAAAATGTGGGAAGAATTTGACCCTTACAACTGGACCACCGAGGAAACTGCGTTCCATCAGAAGAATTTACCATTCTCCTACCCAAGCTAAAACTGAATTTATCAATAGACTTCTGTTCTTCTCTTTTCTCTTGTCACAGATTAATTACACCTGGGTTATGTTCATAACAATGGAATTAAAACCATTGATATTCTGGCCAGACAAGGAACTGGTGTTGACCCATATACCAGTTTCAATGAAGAAGAAATACTCATCTCTTAGATGTACTATTGACAGTTAAGTTTCTGGTGGCAATCTCTCCGAATGGCATGGTGTCATTCCTGTCAAAAACCTGGGGAGGTAGGACCTCGGACAGGGTTTTTTTAACTTGATAGATCCAGGGGATGTGATCCAGCAGACAGGGGCCTCATCATCAGAGAAGACCTCATGCTGCGTGACGCTCACTTAGATATACAACCCTTGAGTAAAGGCTTAGAGCAAACGACCACGAAGAACGATCTATGTAAGAAGAGCTATCGGCAGGATGAAAACCTTTCGTATCGTGCAGGAGACCTTGCCTATCACGATGGTGCCACTAGTTGATGACATAACCATATTTGCTGCCATTGCAAACATGCTGCTACCATTAGTCAAGTGAGAAGCATATTACCTGGATGATATTTACTCTTAAAATGCTATTAATAATTCATGCAATAACTGTGCTCACTATTCAGATGAAGCAAATTTATTGCAATGGTCTATAGGAATTTTGTGGTTGATACGGTTGAACTATAATTTTTTTCAACGCAGTATTTTTATTACCTTGTTGTACACGCTACATTAATATTCCTTATAAAGCCCTAAGTTCCTTTGTAAATTACACCCAGTAACATTCACAGACTTGTCTGTGTCGGACTGATAGGGGGGGGGGGGTTACAAAAGTTACAATCCAGAAAGTTTCATCCCGGTCTGGCTTGGTCCAGTATATTTCCTTTGTAACTTATGGCAATTGTGTGGCAAAGAGAGTTCTGAGCATTTTACTGGGCTTAGAATTTATCTTATTCAACATTAAGTGTTGTCGTCTGTTGCCTGAGTATAATAAAAAAAATGAGTTCTCACTGAGCATCTCAGAAGACAAAAGCATCGGCAAGTCAGTGAAACTTTATCTTCCTTTTTATTTTCCCTCACAGTATTATTCATTCAGATGAGAGCTTTTATTCTCATATCATTATCAATAGTTTAACTATTTCATTAACTGTCGTACACGTGTGTAGTTGTTGTGGAGATTCCACAGCCACCCACTGTATGACATATTCCTTTCCAACTTGCCATTGAAAACACAAATCAGTATAAAACATATTTGCCATGTAACATATTTAATATAACTTTATTTACCGTTAGACATCAAGTGCCATACATGTGCATTACAACTAATTTTGTAAAAAACGGTATTCACCATTATATATCTGAAGCTTGTGCCTTAAATTTGTATGTTTTTTCCCCAAAGTACGTTCAGGTGTCACAGGTGACCAACCGAGTTTATTAGTAAGTAGTAAATAAAATGCGATGTTGAAATTATTTCTGTCATCACTGTTTCATTTCCATGAGACTGTGAACTAAAAGTCTTAATAATAACATGCTGATTCGGTCAGTATTAAACTCAGTTAAGTTTGCTGTGTGACATGCAACTTCCGCTACACTAGCTCACTGTCCCTGCCAACAAGTGTGTGTGCATAAAGTCAATCCAAAAAAAAAAATTCAATCTACTGCCAGATCTGTTCATCAAAACAATCGTCTCTCTAACATATCCATGACTTTAGAATACCCCAAAAATCACACCAAATCTTGTTAGTTACACCAAGCTGCATTTGGGCTTGATAGTAATAGCCATGTGAGCATTTCAGTCTAATATCACCAGTGTTGTCCTCCATCAAGTATGGAAGACTCTTTTCTGCCATATTTCAGTGCGGATAGATCGGGATTCAGTGGAGATGTACCTGAAATGAGTTTCACCAACCTTGAAGTGTGTACTTCAGTCTCAGAAGCCCTCATAGTCCTCACACGAGTGACAACTGAATGTACCTTGGATGCAGTTATCCTGTTTTTCCTCTGCGCAATCCGGGTTGTTGGACTACCCTTGTTTCAATGTGGATTACGTCATTTTCGTGTATATTTGTTGGGCTCTCCATACAAATACCTCTATCTTGTAATTTCAGTTGAAGACCGCCAATAATAGAGAAAGTGTTGCTGTTAATGTCGATCGTTAAGCGTCAGTTGTATGTATTTTATACTCTGAACTGGCTTATTAATATAATAACATAGCTATCGCAATACAATGCAATAAAGCCTATATTCCTAGGTATAACAAACATCAGACTACACTAAATGCATAGTATGCATTCACGGGGTTTTCAAATCACGAAAACCACGTACTTACCACTCATACCGACGTTTCTTCAAATTGTGTCCCATGTGTCTCTTTTCCGGGTAGAATCCATCAAATTCTTGTCGGTTTTTGTCATATCATGAGGGATTCAACCTGACAAATTCACAAAATTTATCATTTTACTCGTCCGCCATAATGATTGGTAACTAACTAGGGCCTTACAAAGTTGTGACGACATTATAAAGAAAGGCACTGCGATAAAAATCGCTCAGCTGACCGATCATAAACTAGAAATCGGTTCGGACAACTATATCGGAAGATAATCAGGACCCCGATATTATTGTAGTGTGACCGTCCTAATAGAAAACCCAATCTTCAGATTTTTTTCTGCAAAATTCGGAATCGGATCGATATCGTTGTAGTGCTACCGGCCCTGTAGGCAGCGCCCACACTTTGTTTGGGCAGCCCTTGGCTTCGTGCCCGGTCTCCCCACACCTGAAGCAGGTACGGGGCTGACCGGGATAACGCACGTGAGCTTTATGCCCGGTGTAGCAGTACAAACTGTCGGAAATATCCCATATTCAGTACATACTGTCCTAGTCCCACTAGGACAATTTAAACTGGATTTACCAGTACAATTGGTCTCCCCGGACCTATTGTACAAGGCCAGATGTTACAGACTGTCTCCCGGACAGTGTATGCTATGGTTAAACGAAGGGGGGACATTTAACGGTCGTATATTTTCTTGTAAATTGTGTCCCCCTGAATACAATGTCCGCCCTAGCAGGTACGTTAGAGAAGCCAAAATTTCATTAGTAATGGACAGTATCCGTATTATTAGCAAATTTGTGACATTTCGACTTCCGTATATTTACCAGTATATCGATTGATCGTGCCGTGCGACAACTAAAAATGTAAAATTTAGCAGAAAACGTGAGACAAATTTGCCGATATTGTAACAGATGAGAGCTATCCATGTGGTTTAAGAAAAATAAAACACACAAGGATCTTACGGACACAAAGTTTAGTCTTTCGGACTGGCTGAAAATGGAACTCTTGCATAGCGAAATTGAAGGAAAGTTTGGCTATCTAGGGCTTCTCAACTCGCCCAAATCGAGGAAGCTGCTAGTGGCATCTAAGGTAATGTATGTAACTTACAGTATAGGATACACACTATGCCTGTGCTTGTTAAATGGCGAACGGCCATTCCACAGTTAAAATATAACCAGGCCTTTATGCCTGATTGGTGCACAAATCATGATATTTTTTTACCACGTTTGGTAAGCTTAAAAACTCATTCGCAAAAGTCAAGCAATTGGTTATGCAACATCATAAAAAGTTGTATGCTTGAGCAAAGTTGCTAGTGTTTGAACAAAGTTATTAGCGTCTACTTCTTTTCGTTTTCTTTACCCAAATTGTCATAAACAAAATTGCTGAAAAATATCATCAATTCCACCTTTTATCGCTCTGCCTATCAGAGAAGTTAACAAGCATAACTAAATCATAACACAAAAGATTACAGAGATTGTCTGGTCTGCATGCATGGGACAATATAAAATACAATTAATGGACTATAGCCTAGCCTACTTGTACAGGAAAGTGTCACTAATACTGTGCGTTTTTGGTTTTTGGTTGGTAAGATATTGAAGGCCTAATAGTAGTTTTATAGGTGTGCCATATTCACTACATGCCAAACCTCACTGCAGAAGAAAACGTCATAAACATGTCCACCCCAAAAGTGGTGATGCAATATTTACAATAATGGGAATATTTCATTTGAAACACTGATATGGAGTTGTAATTCAATTTTAGTGGCACTTCAGCTAGAATGACCTATTTTCCAGCCCATTTTATGTTTTTTTTTGGGGTGGGCGGCAAATAACCATGATATCTCCTTGATCATGAATTTTCTTATCTCTTTGTAGGTGCTCATCTTGGCATAGATAAACCAGACAACTGAATATGTCTAGATTATGTTGGAAAACTATCAACGTTGCTGTAACAGGGTATGTTCAACAGGATGTGAAGCGTCATTGTCCTGTAGACCTACAAACAAGTCTCCATAGATTCCTGTAACTGGATTATGAAAACGGGTAAATTCTCAAGCTGTTCTAATTGTACAGGTTGTCCGCAGCATGCAGTGAATGTTTACTTCAGTTAAACATTGAAAACTTGAAAGGTAGTCTGTATAGGCCCTAAATTTTGGCCACTTTAATTGTTACAAGTTTTCAAAAAGTACTTTCCTGGGGGTAATAACCCATTAAATTGTGCTCATTCATTCTAAATGATGACACTAGTTGATTAAATGTCCCAGTGAGGTAGATTTCCTCCAGGGTAGTAATAAACATACTTTACGAATTTTTATCAAAGTGGAAATGTGGCATAGTTAGGGCCAATACAGCATACCTTTAAGCCACACTTTGGCATAACCGCAGAGCAACTATAAATATAGGCATATAATTGTAAGTTGGAAAAAGTGCACGTACCACTTTTCTGGTTTAGTGGTTTAAACGATTGTAAATATATGCTACAGTATGGTTTCAGTTACATTTCCATGTATGCAAGGTAAAAATAATTGGCCTAAATCCAGCAACACCCTCTTTCGATCAGATATCCCACATTTTGTATCTAGATCTGTGTACAGAATGAAGCAATGGAATAGAACAACAGTCAAGGCAAAGCCTGGAACTTGTAAATGTTTTTTTAAATGATAACCTAAATGCTGTCTTCTTTCTAAACAGGTTGGTGTTGATCTTAATGATCCTCTGCCAGTGACAGCTGTCAAGCGACTATACATAATAACACTGTGTGACTTCTATTCAAGGTGGCCTTAGACTAAGGCAGTGCCTGACAAGACTGCAGCATCAACTTCTAATTTCATTACTGATGTCATGATGAGGTAAACACTTTACTAAACACTAAACACCATTTACTAATGTTCTGTAGTTAGTGCCAATAATGAATGACATGACATCTTTTATTTGTACCATGCAAATAACTGATAGTGCATTGCAGATTGGTCAACACTTGTGTTTGAGTATAACTATTTCCACGTAGGTATAAAGCATACACAAAGGTCATGAAGGTAGGTGAGAACCGAGAAAGTTTACTGTAAATCTTTGCAGGTGTAGTCCATATTAGTAACTTTATCTGTAAATAGTTTCTATTCCTATATTTACTTGCAAAGGTTCCATCTCTGGTTCTTAAGTGGCATATAGCTAGACACTTGTCTTCATTTGGTCTACATCCCCAAAAAGAGATTTTTCCTGGACCTGTTTCACTGAAACAGACACAGTTTTGTTCGTTCAAACAAATGACGAGTAGCTAATTAAGACCACATTCCACAGCTCTACATCACCTATTGCGTGTTGTTTTTACACAAAAGTGTTGGACAGTTCGATCTTGTAACCACAGGGAACTATTCTGTTTAGAAAGTGTGAACTTATTACTACTTGGCTGTTTTGACAGGAACTTCGACAAGATAAGTGAGATAATGTATGAACTGAGTTTTGATACCATATCTCTGTATATAATAGTACAATTTACTATAATAATTGTTAGCTAGCATTATTTGTTTTTTGCATTTGGGTCATACAGAGGGTGTTTTGAACCCCCATGGATCCTGATTCGGGACAATTGATGCGTGATTGGCATTAAACAGTCAGACTATGCACACATACATCAACCTTGACTCGACGATTGAGTGAGAAAAATAAGGAAGTGTCAAAAAGTGGTAACGAAGTAAAGAATTAGATGTCAGGCCCGTACGAAGAGGGTTGGGGCAGTGATGACATTTTCAAGGTCAGGTAAGTATCTTCCAGCCATCTCAGGGTTCTTATTAGCAAACAAAAATATTTTGAAACTCATGACAGATAAGGTCACGGACTTAAGAAGACCCTTAAGAAGAACTCCTTGAACTTCGTAATCTTTCACCTCTGCAATTTTTTGTTGTAGCTGTTGCCTGCCCTATCCCATACCCGCCCTCCGTTGAAAGGAAGTTATGATGAAGCGATCTCTCCCTCTGTAAAGATGACTATGAACGCGATATAGTGGCCGAATACAACATGCAACATACACGGATGATGATATAGCAGAAATCACCCAAAAAAACATGATTAACATCTTTTACAGATGGAAGGCTTCTTACTTTTTCTTCTTTTTTTCTTTTGTTCCCCTTCTATTTTTTGTTTTGTAACAACGCACAACGCCTCGTTTATGTCATGAACATCTAACTATGTATGCATCTGTTTTAATGATTGATATAATCACGAGTTTCTGCTTGCAGGAGGATCTAAAATACATAATGAAATAAAGTGCCTTTTGAATGTCGAATTGCCTAAATTTTCTGCGGAACAAAATATACTATGAAGTTTTTCTGGACATAATGTAGCAGGACATTTCGTCCGGCCGGACTATATTTGCTGGTACAGAGTGTCTCCCGGACACTTTGTACAGGGGGACACTGTACTGTCACACCGTCAATAAACAGGAAGGAAGGAATGTCCTCCTTGAAGTCAATTCGAATATGTCGGTGCCCGTTCAATAACCCAGGGGCCTGTGCGTAGGAGCACATTTTGGTAGCCTTGACAGGCTGACAGCCCCAAACCGACCTAAAACAGTTGCGTTAAGTTCCTTCTCACCTCTAGTCCTACGTGGATGAGAGATACCCATACGGATCGCTCATATGGAGTAATTGTCAATCCGTCGACATAACTCAACGTGACTCACTTGTGACGGGCCACGGCACTGGTTAAACGTGGATCGTACTTATTACGACCTGGTGAGCTTGCAGAGCATCTACCTCTCCAGGCATAGGTTTTTCTTGTGTGTATCCTAACTTATATTCCTGAGCTGTAAGTACCAAACACGAAATACATACATAAGCAAGAATAACTTAAATTAATGGAACCTGTCTCCGTGTCTCTTTCGACGACAATACTACATGGTGTCAGAATAATCAAGAACATTGACGCCGCAATTGGAGCTAACCTCTGTTTAGTTTATACAAACGAAACAAATTAAAAAGCTCCATATTGTCAGCGAGGTCAATCACTGATAATTACTGACCATGAGTCATGGTCAGTTATGCGTCCTAGGCGTCTAATTATGATCACGTGACGTAAATGTTTCGTCAGCATTATCTCCTGCTACAAGGCATCTTTGGTTACATTGTTTAATGCAATATTGATACATAAGTGGAATCGGGAACGACAGTTTATGAGTATAGTTCATGCAGTTTTTCGTAAGAAATTATCTTTTTAATGTTCACTTTGTAAATCTCATGAATATGCGAAGACAGAGAAATAGAAGTTCATTTTTATGTGGGTAGGATTGGTACCTATTGCAATTGATATAATATATTGTGTTTAGAACATATTTATATAACATTTTACATGTCAATAAATTTAAATTAACTTTTGGTCAATGTTTACATGATGTTTAATTCATTATAAAACGTTATTTTCTGTATATTATCTGGCATT
>JAIPMN010043269.1:0-10062 GCA_020650975.1 Apostichopus californicus | reverse complement strand
CTTGTGGCATATCGAGTTGCAAATTTCACGCTTGCATATGTCTTGTTACTTGGAAGCATATCGGTTAAGTTGTCTTGTTACTTGGAAATACAGAGAAGAAGGTTGACGTTAGTACCAGATTATTTCAATTTCATGCCCAGGCTGTATTCTTGGTGTAGTTTTAGGCCATTTACTTTAAGTGACAGTAGCCGACTGATCACACGTTATTAATATTATACCATGTGTGTAATAGGGGTTAGAGTGCAGCGCAGCAACATTGAACGGTAGCAATTATTGACACAGTGCATGTAGCGTGGACTTCACATTCTATACTGGTGGCTTGTAGGCGGAGCTTATACCGTCTGCAAACTTCGACCAATGTTTTGCAAATTCCGATACATGCAGTGTGTACTTTCGTCTGCTATGAAGCTGTGCATGTGGGATGAACAAGCGAATGACATTGATATAACAAATAACGCACAGAGAAAGTGCAGAACACAGTATTTCACTGTGGCACCGTTGAATATTGTATTGCGTTCACATTTGGATAATCTGGTTAGAAGTCTTCGTCCTATTTAGTCCGTATCGATATTGTTGATTCGTTGGAATATATTTAACTCCTCAGCATGTCGTTTTGATTCTTATCATATCAAGGTTTTAATATTGACAAAACTGTACACAGTGAGGAAGTAACTTCCTCTCCTAGTAATAGTAAGTATAGTAGGCATAGTTGTAATAGTAGCCTCGTACTTTATTACTGTATTCTTTTAGTCTGTACTGTTAATGAGGAGATTGTGTCCATTTGTTCTTACCCTATAATAGGTGGTTACCGGTGATCAGAATGATCGATTTCAGTAGCTGCTTGAGATATTTTACCAAAAGATGACCCCATCATTGCTTAAACATTTAACTAAGGGGATTGAAATGCTAATTTTGGTTGATCACTCGAACACTAATACCCCATTACCAATGACTGTCAGATTCAGATAACCTCATATCAAAAGAAGTCAAAATAATTAATTTCTGACATTTTTCTTTTTCATATTGTACATAAAGGATGAAAAACCAAAACGGGTGATGGCCAAATCACAACCCTCATATGTGAGAAACATTCCTACACCGAAGACATCCAAGTTGCCCTATGGAGGAGTGCTGCTGACTCTCCAGCGAAGCTTGGAAATTGGGTAGAAATAAGCCACGTTGATATTAATGAAAGTTATGCTTTCTACCAAGAACCATCTGTGGCGACCACTCAAATAACAGTGAGTCAAAATACTGTAACCTTCTAATTACAATTCATGTAGAACACTTATTCTAGTAATTTTGTGACATCAGTGTTCATACTTGTTAGGTCACACAGGTTAAGTCAGGGCTCCATTTGATGATCATCCATTTGCCTCAAATATTACAGATAGGTGATGGACAACCAAACAGAAACTGTTTCATGTATTTCTGACGACTCATTTTCTTGAATATAAAACAGAATGAATTATTGGACAAAGTGAAAACATATAGAATGTCCTCTTCAACAACAAATGTCTCCTTTGGACAACCAAACAAGACACAAGTTCTCCAATGGACGACCATTAATTTACTTCAAATTGAGGCTTGATAATATGCTAGTGTCAGCTGTTATGGTTCATTACAACTACCACTCTCTCTGGATGTGTCTCTCTGTTTGTATGTCTACCTGTCTGTCCATACACACTGTCTATTTAGATGTCCGTGTTCAAGAACTTGCGCTCTAAAGATCATTTAGGTGTCATAAAAGGCCATTGTTTGAATATAGTCCCAATAATTTCACCATATTAAAGGATTTAACTCTAGCATATTAGGCACTGCATAAATAATTATGTAAACACTAAAGATCAAAACAAAATCAAGGCTCCTTATAGCAATGCATTCCTGTGCACCTCTCTGCCTCACAATTGCACAAACATGAAATGATAGTGTACTACATAGCCATGCTTTACTAAAATCATTTATTCATAAACTATTCATTTCTCTTTACAGGTAAAACCAACAGGTCTGCATTAGAAACCACCTAAACATCACTGGGTACACGGTGGAAGATGAAACATTCCTACTACTCTGCTCAACTGATCATGACACAGTGGAATATAAACCCACAGAAGAGACATTGAAGAAACTACTAATGCTGCCGTATTCATCCCTCATAAAGGACAATATCGCAGGGTTGGGTGAAGAAATGTCAAAAACAACACCATTCTTGCCTTACAGCTAAACTTCTGCCGATCAATATACCAACAATATACCAAAACTACTAGCTTGTTACGATATATAAGTTTTACATATTTGCTCATGTTACATACTACCAACTAGAGGAGTAATATATGCAATAAACACTCACATGTCTTCCATGACAACCTCCAACTTATCAGAAAGAGACCTGTAGAATAGTTGGGCTCTTAGGCAATTTTCCTCAACCGTTACAATTGTCTGAGGTATGAAAAGTTCTTTCATATAATGTCAACGTGCAAAAAAAAAATTACTCAAAGATTTAAGTTCCAAGCACCAATACACTACACAATGGCACACATGTTAGGAACAAGTATGTTATCTTTCACTACCTCCCTCATATTTTATTAATCTTATCAATATTCTAGCAGTTTTCAACAAAGTTTGTGACAAAATATTATCTCTTATTGTTTGTGTTGCACTTGCTTCATATTCAGCTCCATTAACCAATAAGTCTGATACAGGGTTTGCCACTCCTCTATTTGAATGCAAGAAAATTATTTTTCAATTGGTAGAGGTCAAATAGCATTTGAGGTCTGTCACAAGACTTGCCTCACTGTTAAGCCAGAAAACGTAGATATGTCACACATGTTTGTTATCTCACATTAAGTTCAAGAACTTTCTGTTTCGCATTTTATGGATTGTGTAAAATAAAGGCTGTACTTATTCATTGAACTTGCGTGGTAATAAGTTTCATAAAAGTTTCAACATAATAGCGTCGTTCATTGATAGTGTATATTTGTTCTGTGAAAAATACATGTTGTAGTGTTCAATGATACTGTATATTATCAACTACTGCACCATTGGTGCTCTTGTCATAGTAATGATTATGCACATTTATCCACTTCTTCTTAGTTTCAACCTCTGTATTAAGCTTTCCAAAATGTTCAAAAAAACTTTCAAACGATTTAACGAACTTCAAGAAAGAATAAACATGTTAACCAAGTATCCTTTGAATTCATTTGTTTGTATTATTTGTGTATACATGTTAATAATTATGTCGACAATCCGGTTAAATAGTTTAAATGATGGAAGAAAGGAAGAAAATGGCTACTAAGCAATTACCTGGATCTATAGACCAAGACTTATGGGCAGATTGGTTATGAATATTCGTAACCGCATTTCTAGTTACTTGTCTCGGTCCCTTCTTATGTGGTGGTGGCGTTCTATCAACATGCTATACATATTACATAACAGGTTAGGGATGGCGGTATGTTCATGTTTATAAAATGGAATGCATAATGAGGCTTCAACAACATGGGAATCTATACATTAAAATATTTTGACAAATATTGATGGAAGTGTAGGTAATTTTCATTAGAATTGTCTTCGCCAGTAGTGGTGCAGTTTTGATACCTACTGTAGGCTGTCATGGTGCAGTCTACTTAAAACAGTGGAATGCATTTTAAATTCACTTGTTTGACATGAAATCAGTTTTATTTATATTAACATTTGTGTTACTACAATATAGCAGTTTATAATAAACATGATAAGAAAAATATTACTGAATATTGGCAGTGACATCATTTAACTTCAGAACTGTTGACAACAAAAAAAGCTTCATGTGTGACAAGCTAGTATACTCAAATTAAGTTGTGTGACTATTTGTGTGACAAGCTAGTATAAATTAAGATGTGTGTACTATTTGTGTGACAAGCTAGTATACTTCAAATTAAGTTGTGTGTACTTTTTGTATTCTGGTAAAATCATTAAATATCCAGAAGTGCCAATGTTGATTGAACTTTGTTGAACTGTTGCTAATGCTTTTAGTGGAGGAAAAAATGCTGTTAACGCAAAGGTTGGATGAACTCCATCTATGGTACATATACTTACAGTACAGTACATCCATCTCAGTAGGTACAAAAAGGTTATTATTTGCATGGAATACAAACGTCATTTGAGGTCAAGTTTATTTCCCTTGTATTAAAATATGCAAATGTTACAATTAAAGAAAAGCTTGGTTGGATGCTTGATATTTATGTAATCCGTTTTAAGAAGTACAGTTGCAGGAAAATTGCAGGAAAGGATCTTAAAGTTTTGATGACAGCTTTTCCATTGCCATACAAAGCATTGCATTTCAAGCTAATCAATCATAGACTTTATAGTATTAATCAAAAATTCCATTTAAATAGTCTTGCATGAAGGTCACATGGCTGTTCGCAATCCTGGTTTACATAATGTCAGACGTTCAACTTGAACGATTCTTTGTCAATTCTGACAATACTTGTTTACAATTTGGATAGGACTAGCAGAAGATTTTATCATTTGTTGATGGTCAACAATTGATCTAAGGACTTCTGAGACTCTGCATGTCAGTTAGTGACATTTATCAAAGCAAAGGAAAAGCTACATTATATAATTACTTTGCAAATATTTGCAAGTTACATTGCTGGTTGAAGCGTAGATATTGCAGATTTCAAATGAAGTAGCTGAGAGGTTGTTATTATTTCATGTATACAAGAAGGATGGTTATTGGTTGCTGTGTGTATACATGCTACAAGCATCTGAGTTTACTCATCATGTGGGTAATTGACTCGTTTAGATGTATTTGTGAGTTGCTGGTTTACCTCACATTCTGAAGTAGTTACCTCTGCTTCATCAGGTTAATTGGATATATACTGTAGGCTGTGACTCTGATGGGTTGTAAACATAAAATATATTGCATGTGGTGATAAGGCAATCATGTTTGTAAGTCTCTCCTTTTGATTTGGTTACTTTAAGTGTAAATTCTTCAGCAGTGATGAGTTTGTTTTCAAATTTATCTAGGTGCAGGTGAATAATGCACATGAAGGTTTACTTTATAATGGTAACTATTTTATGTAACTAGGATATATAGGAAAGATAAATACAAACTTTAGAGGACATCAGCTTTTTTTCAATTCTTCTCACACTAGCCACACCTGAGAGCAAAGAAGATGTAGCTCTTGAGCTAGGTGAGATGTTCTTTGGTGATGATGAAGAAAGTGAAGGATCAAGTGTAAGGCACAGAGGGGGTGCTGCATCAAGCTTCCTACAGCAGAAAGGTTACGGTTGGCTGCTGGAAGTAGACGAAGAAGATAACGATGATGAAGATACTCCTCTGCTGTAAGTGCGAATGATAATATTATAACAGAGTGTGGGGGGGGGGGTAGTGAGGGCAGAGAACGGGGGGCAGGGGTGGATAAAATAATATAAAGTTTTAAAAGCAGCTAGGACCCCCTACAGGCAGCCTTGAAAGTTTAGACTAGTACAGAAAATATTTAAGTTGGTATGGAGACAAATTATTCTCTCTGTATTTACAAGAAACGATGATCAATTTGGTATAAAGACGTAATAAGCAGTATGGTAAATATAAGTAAGAAAGACGGTTTGAACGTGATTCACAGAACTTTAATATCTTTATTTCCTTATTTTGTTTCCTTGCCCATCCCTAGGATTTCAGAGAAAAATTGTCCGAGATTCACCTGATTTCTGGGGTCATTATTGGTTGTGATGATGTTTGCTGTTGTTTCAGTCAATGGACAGTTTCGGGTAAGGGTCTCTTACAGTAACAACAAGAATCGTGTGTTTTGTTAGAGTATTCCGGTAACAACATTGGTTAACAACCATTTATCATTGATATCTCCTTTTGCTATCACAATAACTGTTTATAACATAAAAAAATTATGATCAAATGAATTTAGTAACCTAGAATCACTCTCTCATTGTTTTTATATCTAATTTTTATTCAACTGGACAATCTCTGTATGCAACAGTCCGCTTCAGAGTTGAAAACTAGTTGCCATAAAGATAGAAATTGCTGTGGCCCTGGGGTCGCTGATGCTGTCTTCCCATGTTGGGGGCCTTGACACATCCTGCCCTAGAAAAAAACATTAGAATTGTGCTAATAACTACTTTTGAATTTCTTGGGGGAAACACCCAGATCTGTTGAAGTAAGTCTTATGTTCTAGCAACTGTGAGCTATCCATCCCTGGGTTGGTGGCAATCTCTTTTAACCATTTCCATTTTATTTACCCAATGGTAATTATAGATTCAACTCAAACTGTGTTTAATGGAAGTGCTTTCCTTGTATGGAACCTATTGTTTTTTCTTTATAACGATTGTACATGTATCAAATCAATAAACATGTGATATGCCCGTTCTTTCACTTGAAGATCAAGTAACAGCAGGAAGCATTGTCATTCTGCTTAAATGTGTATGTATGTACTATGTATGTATGGATGCGTATACGTATGTATGTATGTATGTATGTATGTATGTATGTATGTATGTATGTATGTATGTATGTATGTATGTATGTATGTATGTATGTATGTATGTATGTATGTATGTATGTGTGTGTGTGTGTGTGTGTGTGTGTATGTATGTATGTATGTATGTATGTATGTATGTATGTATGTATGTATGTATGTGTGTATGCGTGTATGCGTGTATGCGTGTATGTATGTATGTATGTATGTATGTATGTATGTATGTATGTATGTATGTATGTATGTATGTATGCGTGTATGTATGCGTGTATGTATGCGTGTATGTATGTATGTATGTATGTGTGTATGTATGTATGTGTGTACGTATGTATGTACGTATGTATGTATGTATGTATCTATGTATCTATGTATGTATCTATGTATACATCTATGTACGTATCTATGTACGTATCTATGTTCGTATATCAATGTATCTATGTATGTATGTATGTATGTGTGTATGTATCTATGTACGAATGGTGTATGTATCTATGTATGTATCTATATATGTATCTTGGATCCCTTGTGTCATAAGTCAAAATGACGGTGAATAAATATTTGGTGCTCTTCTTCTTCTCTCTTCAGGTTGTTTCTTGGATAATAACGATTTGGATTTTTGGATCTCTCGTTGTATTTCTTCTTGGAAGGGTTCTTGGAGCTGAGGTTAGTTACGTTCTAATTGACATGATGGAATAACTTTTGGGCTGACATTGTACGTGACCAACAGTAGCCTACAGTGGGGACAGTTTTGTATCATTTCAAATTACAATGATTTATTTCAACTATTGCAGTATCACAATAAATATCTGTCTCTTCATAGCCTTTGCCAGATATCAAAGTCCAAAAAGTGAGGAGAAAAAATGGCAAAAAAGGCGTTCTGCAATGCTTCGATGATTAATCCAAGTGTACTCTAGATTATGTTTGCATATGTATCAGGTTTATTATCCATTAGTTTCAAGCATCACTTATTGTGTATGGTGAAATCCCTCAAGCGCCTGTTTATACCACCTTTCTCAATCTATTAAAGTTACTGTCTATTTACAACTTGTGTCATCTTGAGTCTGTACTGTCTACTCCATAGGCTACTGTACATTTGAAAGTAGTAGATTGCCTTTCATGACCGAATGTCACTCATTACCTGATTTACTTAAATTAGTTGAGTTCTGTTCCTTGTGAGGTTTCACAAAGTTTGTCCTTTAGTTCAAAGGAGGAACACTTTTTGGTTAGGAATCACAGTTAATGACAATAATGTCTGACCTTTGTTATATTTAAAGTATTCTAGGCATGGTAACTTTGCCATTGTAATTAACCAAATGATAGTTGTATTGTTCTGGGTAACATATCCCTCCCTCCCTCCCTCTGCCCCACCCCTCCACCCCTTCCCTAATTCCTGATGACTTATGTCATGTATTCTATGTCTGGTTACTACCAAGATGTGGTAGGGCTAGGCTAAATGTTGATTTCAGGTTTCTAAAGATTGAAACTTTTTGTGACATTAATACAACAGGAATTAAAAGTAGCTTCTGTCTATTTCAATATTTTATGCTCACATGCAAAAAAAGTCAGTCATATTTATGAGTCCAACTGCTCCTATAATATACCAGGTTTAGAAATTTTGTAATCAACAATTGCAAATTTCTTCACTGTAGCAGTGTGCTACAATTGAAGCAAATGCTGTGAAGAAAGTTTTCTTCCCCAGTTGCTTTACTTGTTGCCGGTTTGTAACCATGAGAGCACTTGGTCACACAGTAACAACATTCATCCCATTCCTTTGATGTAAAGCAGGCTATGCTATTTAATTTGTTGCCGGTTTTTAACCATTACAGCACTTGGTGACACAGTAACAACATTCGTCCCAATCCTTTGATATCAATCTTAGAGTTCTCTGATTCTTTCCTTTTCAGGTGAATTATTCACAGTGTATAGGTGTGATTGGCTACTCCTTGCTGCCGTTAATAATTGCTGGTCTGTTATCGCCATTGGTTCATTCTCTGTTCTACGTCTGGTCTGTAATACAGGTTAGTTTCAATTATGATGTAGCACAACAGGGGCATCAATCCAGGATTGGAGGGGTACACTAACCGATACAAGCTATCCGTGAATGTAAATGTGCTTGATCAGAAGCATACATTGGATGTATGATGTACGGCCCCTTCTACCTCATTCCCCTTCCCCTCCAATTATGTTTCCGGGTCAAACGTTATATTTTTGCCCCATTTTTAACAGTTGGAGGGGCCATTGATCTCCATGCCCCTAGAACCGACACCCCACAGTAGCACAGACATTTTGACCTACGTTTGAAGTCACTCTTTATTTGAACGTTTGTCTTGTTGTTAATAGTGTCATTCTGTGTAAATGATGGGATATTTCATAACATAAGTCACATGAAGAAGTTATAGCTGATCCTACTCTGGAGTGATTGTTGCAAGGACCTTTTGGTAAGGCTATGTCCAGTGACCTTGAATAGAAAACTCAAGAAGGTAAAGAAGCAGAAAGCAAGTCTTGTTGCAGTTTAACAGCTCACTAATGTTGGTATTGTTTGGAGCCATATATTGAGAGCCATGCTAGTTCTCTGTAGGATACTATTCAGGCCTTGACCAATTGTTTTAAAACTACTTGCAAACTGGCGACCGAGTCTAAAATTCTACTCGCCAAAACATTAAATTTACTCGTCATTTTTTCTCGCAAAGTGTTTGTGCGATATAAGCCTAGCTAGTATGGCCTAACTTAGGATATCAAGGTATAGTGTTAGAACTGTTTCTGTTAGTTGTTTACAGAAAAAACGATCTATTTAAATTGTGCTTCGTCAAAAGTGTTTAAAACATGATATTCATGAAAATATAAAACGGTGAAACATTGTAAGCATTGTTTATGACTTGGTTTGTAAAAGTGACCACAAAAATAAGCAGTGGCATGGCTGACCACTGTAACTTTCACTGGACATGACAGCAGACTACTGAATCAGTGTATGTGTTAGTATTGTTAACAAGTTAAGATAATGCTTGGTACTAACAATTATGATTATTATCGATCGATTACTGACTTGCAGCTTTCACTGGTCAGGTCTCGAGAATTATCCATTTTTTTTTACTAAAAATTAATCCAATAAACTTCCTGTTGTTTATTTCGAGGTATGTAATGTTATTTCGGCAAAATTATCATTTTATGTTCGCTCCCTTGAAAGTTCAGTTCGTATCACTACACTTTGTAAAAAATCTCCGCACCTGAAAAATCTCCGTACATAATGCACGTACAAATAGTAAGCGATGTTACACTGTCATCTCTCATTGACATTGGTCGTTGAACAAAAATGCGATTTGGACTTGCTTCAAGTTCACTGCAATAAACTTTCTTATAGTAATATACATTTACTGTTGCTGATGAAGGAAGAAACCACAAAGCTCAGACAGCAGTAACATTGTGATACTTGAAAAACTTTTTGTGAAAATATGCGGACTTTTTTTCCTTGTTTTTAGCACACATTCTGTTTATGCTAAGGTTCCCGCGAATACTGCTTGCTAACTCACCTTTGGGAAAATGAATAAATGATGGTGTTGAATGAAGTTGAATCGTTCGAAGATACGGATTGGGGGGG
>JAIPMN010043257.1:0-18955 GCA_020650975.1 Apostichopus californicus | reverse complement strand
GGTTGGGAGTTGCTTCAATGTAATCCAATTGTCGACTTGCATCTGGGTGACCCTTGACCTCAATTTGACCTCTGGTGACCTGTTCATGTTTTGGGGATTTTTACAGTTTCGATGCTATTTTCAGATGTCAAAGGTACCTTCTGATCATAAATGTCAATAGGTTGACCCCCGTGTGACCTTAGTGTGCTGAGTTATGTGAGGTCAAAGTTAATTTTCAGACATTTAATGCAATAACTCCCAGTTCCAAGGTGTGACACTGTTCATATTTTTGGACAAGTTGCAAATGATATAGGGGAATATTTTCAAACTTAACGGTCATGTGATCCGAGGTCACCAAAGGTCAATTAATGATAAAAAACTAGTAATTTTTGTGATAACTTGAGAACGAACTGTCCGTTAAGGTTGGGAGTTGCTTCAATGTAATCCAGTTGTCGACCCGCATCTGGGTGACCCTTGACCTCAATTTGACCTCTTGTGACCTTTTCGTGTTTTGGGGATTTTTACAGTTTCGATGCTATTTTCAGATGTCAAAGGTACCTTCTGATCATAAATGTCAATAGGTTGACCCCCGTGTGACCTTCGTCTGCGAAGTTATACGAGGTCAAAGTTAAAAAATATTAATGAGGTCACTGGTCAAACGTGAAAAACTCCAAATTGCAATAACTTGGCTACTATTTATTGGAATTTCGTCAAACTTGGTATGATGATATTGGTAGATAGTCTTCACACACTGATGTGTGTTGCAATTGATATCATGCATATTTATTAGGGGTGGGGGCTTAGCAATATTTCGTTATGAAAAGTTTGTATGCACGATAACTCAACAAGGGAATGACCAATCATTACCATACTTGGTGGGTGGGTGGCCCATAGTGAGTAGATGAACCCTGCCGATTTTGCTGCTCATATCATGAATATTAAAATGAGGTCATGGGGTCAAACGTGAAATACTCCAAATTGCAATTACTTGGCTACTATTACTAGTCAGAATTTCGTCAAACTTGGTATGATGATAATGGTAGATAGTCTTCACACACTGATGTGTGTTGCAATTGATATCAGGGCTTATCATTACTTTGGCAACAAAAGTTTGTGTGCATAAATTGCTGTTGTTGTATTAGGGCTTTGTTAGAAATTTCCCTATGAATGGAACTAATGAACAGCAGCAAGGAACCATGAAATGTTTTCATTCTGGTTTAAGAACAGAATTCCGAGCCTTCCAAACAAAGTTGAACATGAAATCATTCCCTGCTTATTTGGGTCTCTACGTCGTACTTTGGTACATTTGCTAGCTGGTCTTTAATATATATTTGCTTTCAGCTTGATACAGACTTTAGAAAGAAAGCTAACCCTACTGGAGGGAGAAGTCCAGTCCAACCAGAAGAAGTCGGATGTTGCCTCTGTTAATAGACAGAGACCAAGAACGTCTTCCATGAATCGTGGTTCGTTGATCGATTTAGACATTACTGTGCCATGAACTTTACATCATTTCTGGCTAATTAAACTATGCAACATTCACACATATCTGATAGTAGATTTATTTCATGGTGAAGGCTAGTAGTGTTTGATGGTGCAGATTGAGTGACAGTGCTTGATGGTGCAGAAGAGTATTAGTGGTGGTGGATGGTGCAAACTGTTAGATTTTAATGGTGTAGAATAGTGGTGTTGGATGGTGCAAGGTATTGGTGTTTGATGGTGCAGAATCGTTGTAATAGCTGATGTAAGGGTGATAGTGTTTGGTGATGTTGGGTAATGGTGTTTGATGTTGCAAAGTAGTGTTGATGGTGTAGTGGTGTAGGGATGTAGTGTTACATTGTAGTGTAGTGGTGTTTGATGGGTGTGGGATACTAGTGTTTGATTGTGTAGTACTGTATGTTAGTGGTGTTTGATGGTGTCGAAGAGGGGTGTATTTGTTTCCCTTGTTTTGTGCATGCCAAGTAAAGAAGAATCTTAAAATTGGAGCATTGAAGCAACATTTGCAATTGTTACCAAGTTGGATAAATACAGATAACATTAGTTAGCTATTTAAAGTGAGGTAAGTTTCAAGTTTTGTTGGAAAAAGGAGGAAAAACCCTTATTTTTAGATGTTGGTGTTATTGTTTTTAATGTTGTATGTTTATTTATGTCAAGGAATGTGGGCGGTTGATTGTTGGGAAGTCATAGAGTATACAGTGTGGCAAATTTCAGGACACATTTGTTTCAATAAATTGCATTCTAGTACTATCAATGCTCTCTGGCTGTTACTCTAACATTAATCCTACAGTTATTTTGCTATTAATCATCTCACATTTATCTTGCTGTTATTACCCACAGGGCAGAAACTCAGTCTTTCTGCCAGCTTTGAGAGTCACCTGTGGAGCAGAGAAGCCTGGCACTTACCGTTTGAGTTCAAGTGTATCGGCACTTTGAGGTGAGCATGCCGTGAAAGTGTCCATTAATTAGCTATAGGTTGCATCCAAAAACCCGCCATTTGTACTGAATGGCAGGTTTATTACAGTTGGTTAGCTGATTGATCAGTCCCATCTTTTCGCACCTTAGTTGAGCTGCCTATTTGTCTATCATGCAAGTCATCACACAGCTAGTAGCCAAATCACTGTCAGATCAAGGCAGACATGGCAATGTGTGAACAAATCAACTCTTCCAAACTACCAACAAGTCTGTTTGCAGGAGAGGTAAAGTTTCAGTAAGTTGAGGTCAAGAGAGCTGAAAAATGCTACCTATGGTTAATGGACTAATTTTTGTCATGGGTTTTCAAAGATACTCTTAAGACACAAATTTCATTTGGACATTTTATAGACAGGTAAAATCGACCATTGCCTATGTGAGTTGTATATTTCTATACAATTCATTTAAACATTACAGGCTCGTCGATATATAAGTGGCTGTAAAACGAAGTCTAGCACACACACACCAGGATACAAAAATTCAGTAAGAAAAAACAGAAGACAATTTCAGGTAGTTTGGGTATTAAAACCTCCTCTGCCAACTCCAAGCAAAACCCCCACCCCACCCCACCCCCTCATTTTAAAGACTTCAGTACAAATCCATGTGTTACTGGTGATTTGATTTGTTTTCAGAGGCCATCAAGGTGCCATCCACAGTCTTGTCATTCACAGAGACAAACTTTACTCCTCTGCCAACACCAAGCAAAACCCCCACCCACCCCACCCCCACCCCACCCCTTCATTATAAAGACTTCAGTACAAGTCCATGTTTACCAGGTGATTTGATTTGTTTTCAGAGGCCATCAAGGTGCCGTCCACAGTCTTGCCATTCACAGAGACAAACTTTACTCAGGAGGCTCAGATTGTGTAATTAAAGTTTGGAATTTATTGGGACTTAGCAAAGGTTGTGTCCAGGAACTTAGGGGACACACCAAACAGGTGAGCTGTCAGTGTGGTTACCCAGTATTACTCTGTAATATTTCGTCGTTACCCTGTAGTTACCCCTTCGTTACCCGGTATCGCTATTCAGTCGCACTGCGGGTGATGTATTCCACTAGTAGACAAACCATTGATAACAGTAGACTAGGGTAGAAGGCATATTAGTCAAAATGTTCTGACCAGACTTGTCCAGTGTGTGCCACTTTTTTAAGAACCCCTTGCTGTACATTAAACTAATAGTTGTATACCGGTGCTGTGGCGGAGTGGATAAAGGCGGTGGCATTTTAAAGCAATGAGGCTTAGCAATCGGGAGGTTCCGGGTTCGATACCCGGCCGGGTCATAGCAAGGTGGGTTTTTGGTCCAAGAGCAATCTATGGGTTGAAATGACTTTCTAAATTGAAAAAGATTCCAAATTTGAGTTAAAATGTTGAATTGGCAGCCACCCGACATACAAGTTGTAATCCATAAGCCCTTGCAGGTTTCTCCCACGTTTGCGGTCGCTTTAAGCGTCGTAAAAATAACTGCTGATAATAATAATTATTATTGCTTTGTTATCAACAGGTGGTGGCATTGGTAGCTGGGCAAATATACCTCTACAGTGCTGCCCTGGACAACACCATACGTTGCTGGAATTATGAAACTCCCGACAGTGATGTTAAAATTATCAAAGTGAGTGGAAGTACTGAGTTTTAAGCTGTGATATGACCATCATCGTGTGAAAGAGGGAGGGGAGAGGAGGCCTGCAGTGAAAGGGAGGGGGGGGGTGGGAAGTTGATGTAGTGAAAGAAGTCACAGTTTGGGTACAATAACATCATCTTTGTTTACACACACACACATATCCAGGGGTGGGGATTGGGAGAATGTACAACCCCATTTTTTCAACCACTCAAAGAAAATTAGACATGTGTGATTATAAATACAACCTTGCATGTATACCTAATTTCTAAACCTAATTTGCAACCTAAACATGCCTCAGAAAACACCATTTCACATCTATTGCTTTAATCTTTTTCTGAAGACCCCCTTACATGGGAGTCGGCTAGCTGTAACACTCCAGGGTCGCACCAGCTCCTTTTCAAAATCCTGGATCCTTTTAAAAACCTTAAAATCCTGCATTCTTCTAAAATCCTGGATACTAAATTCCTAAACTCCTTGATCCTTTTAAAATCCTAAAATCCTGGATCCTTGGTTTTAAACCATGATTGCTATACATCATGTCAATCCTCGCTATGATGTAGTTCTATAGGAAAGGAATAATAAATATATGCTAACACATTTTATTTGGGTTTAAACACCCTGTGAAAAATTTTCAAACATCTAAATCTGTTACAATAACTGGCGATTAGACATTGACTTCTTTCTCACCATTTTTATAGCTATTGTATCATGCATTTTCTTCTCTTAGAGTTTTGTATAATATTTTGTGTTTTTTTATGTAGAATGCCCATGATGAAGACATATGTGCTCTCATAATGGCTGGTAGCAATCTCTTCTCATCATCAAAGTCTGAAGTGAAGGTATGAATTTTGAAATTCATTTTTCGTTTATGATTTTTTTCCAAATCAACATGGAGTATGTGGGTTAATGGACAAATCACAGTTTTGTAAACATATGATAGCTTGGACCTCTTCCATCAATCTTGTTGCCATTTTTCCCCATTTCAATATGTTAAAATGTAGTTTTATATATTTATTGTCTAGCAATTTAATGATTTCACAGATTACTTTGTTCTTTATTTTGTGATAAAATGCTGTTGTAAACAAAAACAAATTATTCTTTTGAGATTGACATATCTACATTTTTTGTGGCATTAATTTATCCTAGATTTACCAGATACTGAAAAGAAAAGAAGCAAATTAAATAAAGAGAAGAAAATAACAAAAGTCTTTTTGAATCTTCAAATAGATATGGAAGGCTGATACGCTGGAGTTTCTAAAAGCCATTTCAGGCCTACATCATTGGGTACGGGCACTGGCTTTGGACCCTCATGAGGTAAGGAAAGGAAACATATTATTATATGTAGGTTTGTTGCAAATTTAGAATGAAGAGTGTTTGACGTGTGTGTGGAGGAGGGGGTGTGGTGGGGAGGGAGGGAGTGGGGTCGCGACACTGAATGCAAATGTATCAAGCTTCTTCTAACCTTCATGTGCTGTTTCATTTTTCATTTTGTGAAAATTAATTCTTAACAGTCGTAGCTCATTTTGAATCCTTTTTTAATCATTTTGGAAGACCATTTTGTAAGTAGGCTATAACCATTGTTTATTCTGCATCGAATAAAAGTCTTACTTGAACCCTTGACCAGCTTTCTAATATAATATTACTGCCTTTTGTTTGTTTGATTTGGTAATGGTATACATAGGTTACCTAGCATATTTCAACTGTCGTATTGCTTTGTGCTCTGTCGTTGATCCACTTGGCAGTCCTGCTAGGAATGTGACATGAAATTTAATGAGCATATTAAACTAATAGAGATTTGGTCACTTGGGAATTGGCTTGCAAAATAAGAGATACACAAGTCACTCAAGTCCGGTAATTTTCTCCTTTATCTCAATCTTCATTTTTCATCGAATAATCTCCTTTTTTGTTTGTTTATTGCATGAAATGAATTAGCTGTAAACATTGCCAATAGGAATATGTTTTAGTCTATATCTATGTTTGTGTTTATGGTATCTAGTATGAATCGATTTGATTGTGTTTCCTAAATGTCGATGCAATCTCGGTCACAGAATGGTTTTGAAACTGTTTGAGCTCCGGCTTGATGTTCTGTTGTTCAAATTGTGTACATGTTTTTTTTTTGGTTTAGATTTTAATGTCTTATCTTGTGATTGTTTGTCTATAGGAGAACTTATACTGTGGCTCCCATAACACGGTGACCGTCTGGGACGCAACCTCTCAGTTCAGCATGAAGAAGAAGATGGACCATCTGTTTGGTTCTGTTTTCTCTCTGGCAGTCTCAAACACCTATTTGTTTGTTGGTAAATTGATCTTCCGTCTTTGTTTTTTCATGTCAATAATGATCACTTCAAGTTAAGTTTAAAATAAAATAAAACTGATAGCAAACTAACGTTAAGTTGATCTGCTGCTCGTTTTGTGTAAAGTAAAGCTTATTTAATATCCCTGACAGATGTTCGGTCAATTGAAATCCATTCAAGTGTTTTGCTTTATATTTGTATAAGTAAGACTGTTTTTGTGACATTATTTATATCTGTACTCCATTTAATGCAGCATCGATCGTCTGTCTGTTGTTTGTCTGTCCGTTTGTCTTTCAGCTGTGTTCGTGTTTCCACCCGAAGGTCATGGAACAAAAAGTGGGTCATCTTGAGAATGTTAAGAAAACGCCTTGTAATTAGTTCTGCTAGTTGATGATTTTGTGAGAAGTTTTGAAATACCAAGGCAGGGGAGTGGACACGTCGGCTAAAACGATTGTGTTTCGGACGTTGCCCTACTTTTCTTTACATTTCTCTCGCTAGGTACCTACAACCAGAACTTTAAAGTATTTGATGTCAACAGCTACCAATTGTTACATACATGTGTCGATCACATTGGTACGGTGACAGCTATGTCACTCAGTCCAGACCAGAAGTTCCTGGTAACTAGCTGCCATGACCGGAAAGTCAGGGTAAGGGGTATAAAGTGATCGTATCAGTGTCGAGTTTGCCTTTTTTTTCTCACGTTTTTCTTTCCTTCTAGGAACCGAAAAAAAGGGCATTGTGATCTTTCATGTGACATCCCACCAACTCCTGAAAACCCTTGAACCTCTGAAAGGGTGTGTCGTGCAACTAATGCTAAGCCCCGATATGAATTACTTAATTACAAGCCATTCTGACAGTACTGTAGAGGTTCGTACAAATATTGTATAATATAATCATAATATATGTAACCATGGTGACAACATTTTGACATATACATAGGGTTACCATTCTAGGTTTCCCAGACTTTTTCTGTCTTAAGGGAGGGTTCAGCTGGATTTATTTAAACATTTAAAAAACTTATGAAATCTGGTACCATTTTGGTATAGGTATCCTTCAAAATCATTATTTTTGCCACAAAGTGAAGAGCTGGGGTCCTCTCAAACTTAGACCCTCCCAGGCTGTGACCATGGTACCTCCTTTCTTCGAACGAAATATGGTAACCCTACAAATAAAGTCACCATGGTAACCAAATTGGGCCGTATTGACATAATGTTCAAATGTTTGCAAACACTGATGAAGGCATCATTAAAAAGTAGTAAATGACTTAAGGAAGTAAAGAAGTAAATAACTTGTTTAAATCAGATCTGTGTAACTTTTAATAATTAATAACCCAGTCTGACCATGTTTTGCTTCCTCAGTTTAAACAGTTGTAGCCCTCTACTGGAAACATACATTACGAACATTTGGTACCATTGCTTGATATAGCCTCCGCTTCATATCTATTAAAACTTCACTGGTCGGTATCTTCGAAATTGGAAGAAACTAACAGGATACAGCGAAACTGATATGTAATCTGCGTAATATTATAATTTTTATGATAATTCACAAAACAAAGTCTTGGCTGCTTTGGCAGATCCAAAATTGAAGACGAAACATTTTATTTCCCATAGTTCAATGTATACCACAGTTAAGCTCCTGCCGCATAAATTATAGTCGTCGTCTGCATTACTGAATAATTTACTGGAATATTTCGATAAAGAAGAGTGCTACAGGTCTCTTTCTATTATTAAAATCGTTCAAAGTTTTGCACTGGTATTTTACCAGTGCAAACTTTGAACGATTTTGTCCGACAATCATGCCCTACATGTTGGTTGTCCGAACAGCAAACTTGGTTGCCCCCTCCCCCCCCCCAAACGACTATGATGTACACTGTAGGAGAGATGTGTAGGTTTGGCAAATAGAACAACGGCTATCGGGCTGATACCAGTTATATCGTTTGACCTATTTGGGGGTATTTAGTTACGACACAATCTAAGTTTGATGTAAACAACTCCACAGCCAATTTTGAAATTTCTGTTCGGACGACATAAATTTGGTAATCTTGGACGACCGTACTACCATATGACATATTTGCCATGATCACTCATTGGTTTCTGCCCAATAATTGGTAGGCTTGTAGACAAGAGTTGTGTTCTGTGCATTTGTATGCATAGTTATTAGTATTTAGGAACAGCACCCAGCTACACCCTCGAAATTTGTAGTGAAGTGGATAGAAAATTAAAGTACGGTTTAATTGACTTTCGGGACTGACGATAGGATTAACAATTATTGGTTATCTATTCTTTGTCACTATTTTTCAGATATACCACCTGGAAAATTTCTTGAGCATACAAGTTTTATCCCGTCATTATGGAAGTGTTAACTGCTTGGCAGTGAAAAGTTCGAAGGGGCTCCTCTGCTCTGGTTCTGATGATCAGGAAATAAAGGTATGTTTATACAAGCGTGTCTGTTTTACGAAAGACAATAAATTATATTCTTTAGTGGAATTGTTGAGTCAACATTTGGTAACATGCATGGTGTACATTCATTATAGTGTGTCAACATTTGGTTACATGCATGGTGTACTTTCTTTATAGTAAACACATTTTCTACATACTGCAACCTGTTTTATTTTATGGTTAGGAGAGATAATCCTTGAAGTCAAACTACTGTTTTCATGTGAGATGGAGGCTTGAATAATATCCTTGTTATACGTCAGACTAATATTTTCTTGTTTTCTACATTTCTTCCACAGATTTTTACTTACTTCCCACTTACAACTCACAGTGCGTATGGAATCCATATCTGAACAGGGTGCTAAATCTCTCATGGGAGCTTTCCTCATCAGGACTCTACCAAATATACTTTCTTAAAAGCTAGGTTTAAAGTCCACACTTACCATGTCTTTCTCCTGGGGTTGAGAATTCGGTGTGACTTCAAATGTCATTTTATTATCTAATTACAGGAAAGTCCTCCTAAAGGATCAGCTTGTGTAACAGTGTTTTTTTGACTGTTCAGTTTGGTATCACTTACTTTATTTTCTGAAATTTTTATTAGAGATTTATGAATTTTCATCATTGTGAAAACATCATTTACAAATATCCCCCTCCCTCCCTCCTCTAGAGGAAATGGTCAAATCAATGGATAAAGAAGAAATATTACAAGCCTTTACATGGTTTTATGATGTCATTTTTAGGCTTACTGAAGATCTGCCCTCTGGTATTTGAAGGAAGACTTGAAACATGATATTCAAAAAAGAGATTTAAGATTTTTGAATTCCAAGACAAAGGCAAAAGGAATCTATGTGATGGTGTGTGTATGTATGTGATGCTGTAACTTGTAAACAAGAGAACTCAAAAGAGCAATCTTGGTTGAAGTTCATACTTTTATTCATACTTGTTATTCATACTTATATTCATACTTATATTCCCGATAGTAAGTATATTAACGCTATTGAAATAAGTTGACGCCAAATGGCAACAAATGTCAACTTCTGAAAACCTAAACCAGCCGATAACCATAAAGCTTGAATGATCTCTGAACTTGATAGATAGGTCCAGATTAGTGTAAGAACCTTGCAGATCATTTGAAGTCAGTATTGGTCAACAATTCAAAAATATCTTGTTTGCATTGTTACTGTAGAAAATACAGTCATACAAAATGTGGCAAGGAAATTTGGTTTTCTGTTTGTATTGATGTGTATCATTTTGTAATCTGTTAAACAAGATGTGTATTTTTTTTTGGAGGGGAAGGGGGTGGGGTGGGGCAGGGTTTATTGAAAAGAAGGCAGAAGTAGGGATTGAACCAAGGACCTTGTTGCCAAAAAATTCTTTGCCACTAGACAATCAGGTGAGACCCTGATGTAGGATTCTTTTCACATATGGAAAGATTCATTTTTATGGACTTTCAGGGTGCTATGTTAAATGTATATCTTTCTATTTTACATGATTTTTTGGGATGTCTTTTCTTCAACCAAGCTCCAATTCTGTATTGATAATCTCTCATTAGTTTTCAGTTCTCTTGTTTTGTGAATGTTCCCTGCATATCTGTTATCCATGCTTTAGCCCTAATAATTCCCACTATTTTATTTGTCACATTTTGTTGCAATGAACTATTGCATTCTACTCTAACACTAACTCCTGCCCACACGCTGAAGGAGATCCATGAATAGCTAAAAATTAAGGTCAACACAAAGGACATTGTCCCACTTTAAGTTCTGGTAAAACAGGGCTAAAGTGTTTAAATATGGTGTTTGGTAAATGAAAGAATGATGTACATATAAGGTAACTGGTCTCATATCTTCATAACATGTGTTTTATCTTTAAATGTCTTGTGGGGCTATTTTTGTTTTTAATTGTATTATCCAGGACCCACCCTTTCAATTGTTTTTTGGTGCAATAATTAAAGTGTGTACACTGCTGTTGAATTCAACCTATTTCCGCTCACTGTTCAAAATTTTCTGACCGGTAGCACCAGCAACAATGACAAAGCTGCTATCGTTCACCATGATTCAGAGCAAAGCCCTCTGCTATGTGATGTTAATGCCCTAAGCTAGTTAGATAAATAGCATAGTGGAAAAAGCTTACATAAACACTTAACTAGAACTGGGAATGGTTTTTGTCTACTCCGCAATTATTGCTTGTGCTAATTCTAACTGGGGAGGGAGGTGGTGAGGGAGGGGAGGGGTGGTTGTGTTTGATATTTTGTTCTGTTTGCTAATTGTAAAGTTCTGTATTTTTTCAGGGAGTGTCACTACCCAACAAGCCCTATAGGGTTTTTTAGTACACTTCCTTTCACAAGTTTTGTTTCTTATCTCCTATGTTGTTATGTCATACTTGTGTTGTGATAAATAAATGAAATGAGGTAGTAAATGTGCTGTGTAAATGCCAGTTATCAAAATGGGAGGTATCTGCTCTTTAATAGTCTAGTACACTGGGTATGTTATATATGAATAATGTAACAATTACACTAGTACAGCCACATGACATTATGTAACAAGTACATTGGATGTATCAGGTATAGGCCAATCATGTGACATCCGTTATGTAAGAATTGCATCGGGTAAGTTAGATATCAAAAATGTAATAGCTGCATGACATTTATGTAATAAATACCTTAACTCTCTGCAAATCATGTGACATTTAACAAAATATGTAAAAATTTGTATATTGAGTAAGTAATATCAATATCACAAGGCTACATCAAGTATGCTTAGATAAGTATCTATGCAATATATAACTGGTATAAAGTGTGCAATTCCATTTATGTATCAAGTATACTTTATAATAGTATGCCCATGAATGCCTACTGTAGATTACTTGGTGTGCCTGTTGCATATTCATTAAGTATCCATTGTCCAGGGTATGTCCGCTATATTGCCAAGGAGTAACTGTCAACTAGCTGCACACCAGTTATTTTGAAAATGTTGGAAGTGATTTTTCTATAAAACAATTTGTAATGGACATTTTGTATGTTAGCCTTTAAGAACAACAATGTATCAAATACATTTAGTATGTTAGCCACCAATTAATGTGACGAGAAGGTGCGTGAAGAAATAAACGATTAAATTTTCTATTCTCATGAAATATATATATAACTAATATTGTTTTATTTCTGCTATGCTGGTCTGAGTGTGTGAGAAGCCTGTAAGTCACAAATTCAACAGAATGTTATGGTTTTGAACTTAATGTTTATTTACGACCTGATAAACACATGATTATAAACGAAACAAAACCACCCCCTTGGCAAACGAAAGATAGACTGTGACAGACAGATTGCCACCAAAAATTTCCCATAACATCTGATGTTTTAATATACTTATGTACATCAATATCATTGTGGTATTAAATACCATTCAAACAGCTATGCAAAAGCCAAAATGTATCATTTCGAAGCAATGTTTTGAAATTATCACCTCTTCGCCACCCCCCCCCCCCTCCTCCACCAAATCACCCCAAAAAAAGAAAATAGATGCCCTCGGTATTATTTTGAGAAGTTTCCTCCCACTTTACATCAATGTTCGAAAATTAATATTTCTTGTTGATTAGGGAGAAAAACAACATGCAGTTTCATCTTCTACATTTTGATGTAGTTTTTTGTCCAGTTTCATTTGCAAGTCTTACACAACAGTGATCATATTGAGGTATTCCATGGTCCCAGTTATTTGAGCATACACCTGCATAACATATTTCAAGAAATATATAATTTTCAACATCTGGAAATTAATTTTCTAGTCTCATATTAAGCTTCATTTATAACAGAAAACTTGTTTGGGGCAGATGAATAACGATGGCCGCGACCTCACAAATGGGTTCTTGATTTATATTCTAAAATGGCCACAGAAACATATTAGTTGGACCAATTCTCACTTTACGTAGAGTCGACAATGTGGTAGGGTGTTCAAGCCTAAGCTTGCATGCCTGACTATAATAAGATTGTGGGTCCATTTTCTTCTCCTCAAGAGCCAGATTTAATCTTTGACAGGTTTGGCTTAACCTGCTGCATACTACATATACCTACATATAGGTCTACATTCATGACAGACATATCCCCTAATACCATGTGGTAGAATATTCCTTCATATTGTTATGCTGACTACCATGCCTTGACAAGGTTTGGTGTCGAGTCCTCGAGAAATTGATATTAATGCTATCATATCATATTTAGACTACATAGGTTGTATATATGGTAGCTTCATTGAAAACCTTACTCAGAAATGAAAATATTGCCATCTTGCAGGATATCACCTGACACAAGCAGTGTCATAGATACCCTCTTGCCTGGAATACAACAATTACATCACATGATCACAAGATAGAGCCAGTGAAAACCACAATAGTGTGAGTGATCAACACAGCTGCTGGGCTATTTAAGTACACAGAGACATCCCATTGCATAGCAACACTTCCCATGAATAACTACATATGTAGTTCAGAATGACTTTGAATATAACAGTTGGACTATTTAAGTCTCTATTTCATTCCTCCTCCCCTCCTCTCCTCTACCTCCCACCTTGATTGTCCAGACCGCTATCTGCAGGTTCTTTGACCATGTAGAGTTTGGTCCATTACTGGCAAAGGTGTGCAGGTTTTCCGTCCATTCAGCTCAATTTAAGTTAAACGCCCACCACATGCTGTACGTTTCTCAAGAGCTTTACTATGTCTTACTTCTGATTACCAATTAGAAATAAATGATCATTACCTGTTATATTCACTTATTACATTAATCTACTTGATCCATATTAATCCTTTCTGTTACTTACACACTTCATGTATAGTAGTCTATCTTGTGCATTCAGTAATCACACATGTAGGAATGTGCTTAACTAACATACCCTTGTAAAGGCATACCTCAAAGCAGCACCCACTATGACCAACTCTTGTGCATACATGGCTGTTTATCATACACTTCCTCAAATAGAGAAAATACCAGAATAAAATAGTCACTATGCAAACATACCTAAAATTGTGTACTACATTGATGCTTAGTTTTGAAGCTTTAATTGGGCAAATTCTTGGCCTAGTCTCATAGCTTCTTCTACTGAGCCAATGTTATCACCAGTAGCCTGAGCAGACACGTCCTTACCTCCTCCCTTTCCACCCATCACCCCCGAAACGTGTTTCACCCACTCGTTGGCTTTGAGACCCTTCGCTATGGCTTCCTGTGGAGACAAAAATAAGTTAAAGGTATTAATGTAAATTACATGTCACTCAAACTTAATTCTTCTCACATGCAGAAGTATGCAGGAAATAATGTTGATGATCAATGAAGAAAATTACAGATTAAAAGTATTGAATATGAGGGTTATGACCCACTCCCTCCCCATCCCCAACCCCTCCTGCACTTACATAATAACACTTTCGTATGCTTCATGTTATCTCAAACATCTTGCTTAAAATTGAGAGAAACACTTCATTTGACAGTCTGGTAGAGCCTGTACATCTTTAGGAATAGTTGAGGCAAATCATAGAAATAATGTTAAACTATTCCGTTGATTCTGGTTCTAACGAGACCTGTGTGAATCTTTTCTCTCGTAGCAATTTTATAAAGTAGATCTCACTGAATACAAGTAAGGAACTGTCTGGTAGAATTGTTTTTCTGGAAGATGACATACATTTAACATGCAAGCTCTGAAGGGTTGCCTGAGTTGTTCCTCTTGAAATATTTCAAAATTTTGAAAAAAAAGAAGATAGCTTCTTCCTTGACGATATCTTTATATTGAAGGATGCCTATTAAACGGTTAATGATGTGTTCATATATATATGTCCAACCAAACAGAAATATGCAAGACTGGCTCATATATTTTATATATATTTGTTTTGAATGTTCACCTTCAAAGTAATCAGACATGTAGAATTTTAATTTTAATATCTAACGATGGTGATGTGCCAGCCTGACTGTTGTAGGATTTAATGATTTAATTTGTCCACTGTTCTTTGTAGTATAATAACTTAAATAATTTTTCCTTGGACATCTGCAAGACCATACCTTGATAATTGTTAAATGCAGGGTTAATTTTAAGGGGTTGTTGAACAGTCGTGCAAGAACGCTTACTCCCTCTTTCTGTTCTCTGAAGGGCAGTCAGTCAAACATTACTTATTTTGCATTTATTTGGCCAATGAAACTTGCTGCCCTGAAGGTCGGAGAAACCTTAAAGGTCCGCTGTATAGACCCCAACTATAGCACGCTATCATGGAATAGTTTCTTGAGATTACGTAACTGACCTGCCTTGGTCGTAAAATGACCTCTTTTTACCAACTAGTCTGCAACGCCTGCCATATATTTGTTCTTGTATGAGGGTCTTTGTGTGAACGCTGTATGATTAACTACACTGTATACATATGTAGAACATATTTCTACACAGTGTTGAGACAAAAGAGCCTAATGGTGTTAAGAAGCTATGCAGGCTAATTGTAGAGCATGCAGGTCAATTTACGACCGTGGCAGGTCGCTTACGTAATCACAAAACTTTCCCAGCTATAGCGTGCTATAATTGGAGCCAATAAAGCAGATCTTTAAGGAGATGGTTGTCCAAGGACAACTTGCACACTTTCTTAAATCTCCAACTTGGAATTGTAAGGCTCCAAATAATCAAATTTTCATACCTTGGGAACTTGAGCAAGACAAAGAATCTTGGAGTTTTCTTCATCGATGCTGAATAGCATCGCAGCGGTTTTGGGTGACTTGCTCTTGTATTGCTTGAGGGCAGCATCCAATGCCTTGGATATGGAGAGGGCCTCAAATCTGGCGATGACCAATGGTTTGTCGGGGCTATCTGTAATCATCTGATTGGCAGTGTCCTTGGCCTTGAAAAACAATGAAAATATGCAAATTGATGACATGGAACAATGTAAATATGCAAATTGACAAGGTAAATATGCAAATTGACAATGTGAAAACAATGCAAACATGCAAATTGACAACGTAAATATGCAAACTGACAATGTGAAAACAATGCAAATATGCAAATTGACAATGTAAACAAGGAGGTTGACATTGCAATAAAGCTTTTTAGAAGTGGATAATTACATCTCCTGAAATATAAAGAGATAATACATGTACTTGCTGCAAGACTTGAAATTAAAACCTTGACATGCACACACCTCCTCATTAATGCAACATTGGGATGTAACAGATTACACACCCCAATGTCAGCAATAATGACAGGAAGAGATAAGATTAATAATTCATCCAGCAGTGAAGACAAATCGTCATAATTGTGAGAGTAAGGAGGTAAATGTCATCCAAATGCCTTGAGATGGAAATGAAGTCAATTAGTTATACTTTCCCCTTCTCTAAACGCCTAAATCAAATGAGCAAAAAGCTTTCACAAATACAATCTCTGTCATTTCAAAAGATCCAAGTCTGTTTGTATAATACTGACACCTTGATATCCTGTGGTAGTATTACATAGAGTCATTTGCTATCTTGATTTAATACTTAATGTATAGCAACATATGCTATAGAAATTCAAACGTTAAGACTCACTTTTTGGATGATGGCAGCTTTACGTGCTTTATCGATCTCGTCCAACTTTTTCTTCAGATCTTTAAGGCTGTTTCGTATGTTGTCCTTCCTCCATTGGGGAATGGTTGCGTTGTTTAAGTCCTGCCATCGACAAAGAATAGTATCAGACAGTTAACAGCAGGTAAGGAAGGCATCACATGTTTGGTGTATTCATGACATGCATTGATACATTAAACAATAACATCCAGTTTGACAAAGGGTAACTGTTCTATGAAGTTAGATCATGGGATTATATCTGTACGGTGTCAAAGGTCATCATCAAACCTACACCCAATCAACACTGATAAATAAACACACAAACTTGCCCCCCAGGGTCCCCATCTATCTCATCTTTCTAATTATTCTCCCATTATTTGCAAGAGATTTAGGTCAAATATACATTCATGAAGTTGTACAGATTTTCTGTCTTGCTTGCAATTTCAAATTGTGATTTGTCGACTGTCTTTAAAACAGCTCATTACTTTTCACTTTCTTTTGCGGTAAGCTTTTACTAGAATGGTCAGTCCTATAACTTTTAAACTAATGTTTGTTCATCTTGAAAGCGCAAACAATTGTTGCTGTTTTTAAGAATAATAAAGCGGCTGGTAATAATTATTAAAGCTAAGAGATATTAGGCCTCAGTTGAGAAATAAAAGAACTTGACAAAGTGAAAAAATAAACTAGAGCACCAATGGTGCAGAGCTCATACCTTTTCGAGCTCAAAAATGTAGGGCCCACAAAACTAAATGGCCCACCAAATTTCAGGCCATTTTTCAGATTCCACCAATTTTGGGCCCATGAGGCCAAACATTTTAGGTTCAAAGACAAATTTATACCCTAGCTCAAAACAGCGATAACCCCCCCCCCCCCCCTCCGTTAGCAGAATCCTGGCCACACCACTGGCTATAATTCCTATTTTCCCCCTTTAAATCCTATTTTACCCACTCTCTCAAACAATACCACTGACCTACCCTATTAAACTTTCTTCCCTCTACCTGAGCAGACATAACTTTGGCTGGCTGCCTACATACCTCAAGCTCAAAGACTTATAAGTATTGGCAAGTGCTGATTGGCTATAGGGCTCTCATGCTTACAGTTCAACAGTTAATAACAACTCCCAATCCTGCTTTAATTCCACTAACAGCATCTGCAGAGCTTAACCACAAATGTAAACAAACACTGCAGAGACTGGGAGACAAATTAAAGGAGCTTTGGCAAAAAGGTGAAGGCTCAGATTTTTTTAAACAATGGGGATTAATTGTAATTAATTAACTTTTGACCAAAAATTATTAGGCATCACCTTATTCATACACAATCCAACAATCATCAGTTCAACTTTGAATGTGATCCATCAAAATCTTGAGGAGATTGAGATATTTGAAAATATTACAAAGAATGACCCCTGATGACCCCCTAAATGACATTTGACCTCAATTTTCCGAACACCCCTCGTAACCCTCATCCCGAGGAATGTTGTGACCAAGTTTCATTATAACTGGTCATACACTGTACGAACGGAAGCAATTTGAAATTATAGGGCCGCGGCCCGGGCCACAAAAGACCCCTAGTTGATCTTTGATCTCAAATTCATGAACACCCTGAAGGTAAACACTTCCATAGTACTATCGTGACAAACCCTCAACATTGTACCATCGAATCTGTAGGAGAAGAAGCATTTTGCGTATTTTCACAAAATGGCCCATTACGGTCCACAGGTGACCTTTGACCCCAAATTTCGGACCATCTCTGATGGCCCTATACCCAATGGTCCTTGTGTCCAAGTTTCATGAAATTCCATTAAACACTGTGCGAGTGGGAGCGGTTTTACCAATTGTTGACGGATAGAGTGATTGAGTGATTGAGTGATAGAGTGATAGACGCCGCACTGTAACAATAGCTCACACCAGCATGCTGGTATGAGCTAAAAACCAGAAACAAATTTAGACAGATCTATGTTGGCAAATGTGAAAGGAATTTACAAGGCAGAGAGAGAGAGAGAGAGAGAGGTGGACAGAGTGGCATCATATACTATAAATATTTGCGGGCTGCCATTGACGAGAAATTGAACCGGAATTAAGTTGATTACATTGAAAGTGGTTTAAAGGTTGATTTTACTGTTATCGTAAGCTAAAAAAGATTTTACTTGCCATTTATAAGAGTTCAATTATCTTCAATGCTTATTTATTGGTCATTTTACATTTTTGGGTTAGAAACAGCAAAATTAGGGACTTATTGGGGACTAAAATATCATTAAACAATGGAGCAGAAGAGTTCAATGCTGGAAGTCTGTTGTCATCAGCAGATTCAGTCCACAAAAGTCGTGTAAATGCCTAGTTGCGGCCATTTTGAGAGGACTCCTGGTCATTCTCTGCACGAATACATTATTCCTTACAGGGTTAGACTGCAGGCATCCCTTATAAACACAAGCTTATATTATCATTCTTTCTTAGCTTCTGCTATCAGTTTTCAAATTTAATATTAGGTTTTTAGATTTGATTAGGCAGTCCTAGATTGGTTTGTGTTTTATGTTTAGCATTATTGTTTATAGTTGTTTTGTTTTTATGATTATTTCATCTGTACCAATTTCATATGTGAACTTTTTTTACCTTAACCAT
>JAIPMN010043253.1:0-10396 GCA_020650975.1 Apostichopus californicus | reverse complement strand
ATGATATATAGCTGTGAGCAAGATGCGATTTATAAGTACCGTACCGCAAGTAGATACGTAGTACACATTCGCTGGAAAGGTTAACCATTGTCGGAAGAAAGAGCTAAATGACCTAATGTAATGCTTGTTTTAGCATATTATCGGGTACCATCACTGCTTTTCTGCCTTTAGGGGGGAAAGAGCATAATTTGTGAAAATAAGGAGGACTGGTGCAAAGATTACCGTAGAACTAATTAGTCCACTTTTTGTGAACAGGGTAGCAAACTTGTTAACTGGTTAGTATTTGCCTAGGCTAGATTATATATTGACGAAAACTACGGACACTGGTTTGTGAAAACGATACAAGGTCTGATTTATCTTGTAAGAATTTCTACTAGGTCAGATCCAATAAGTTTCACAATTTAATCATCACCGTTTATTTATATACACTGCTCTGGAGTTAACAGATGGAATAAATGTACGTTTATGTAACCATCTGCACATGACGATATTCTTCTTTAATCACGATTAGAGTACTACCCAGCTAGTACCGTATACTTAATTAAGTAGTCTGTCGGGGAAATGGCGTGCACAATGATGATAGTTCTTTCCATGGGTTTTTACGTTTATGATAATGTGAAACATGATAGGGAGACTGAAGGTCACTACAACCACTGATCTAGATCAGTGACTACAACAGGTTTTTAGGAATTCATCAAAATGAGGAGGTTATTCCGAGAAAGCAGTGGTTACCCAGTCAATATACTAAACTTGTTTATAAGGCTGAAAATCCGTGAACGGTTGTAGTAAATTTTATTTGATTGCACCCTCATCTTCGGATTCTGGGAGTTTCTTTGTGACAGGTTGCCCGATAGAAAAAAGTTCTGAGACTTTTAACTTTGTTCAGGAAAAATCTTGCCTTGGAACCTCCGCAACGCGTGGAACTTCACTAATAGGTGCTCTGCGAGTTCTTTGTACTAGACTCGGTTCTATAACTTTCACCTTTCAGTCGAACTTCGCAGGTAATTCAGTTAATTACTTTAGTGAGGCCTAAAGCAGCAGCTGTTCGTTAGTTGATAAGCATAGGCGTCCTACCAATATATTACTACTACCACTACTAGCAACGAGTTTAATTTATTAAACTCGTTGACTACTAGTAGTAGTACAGTAGTAGTACTATTACTATTACAATTTGTAATGACAATTTTTTTCCACTACGGCTTAGCGTAAATATTCTAACGCCACCGATAGGACTGAGTGGGATTGGTCTCCAGTGTTTTATATTGGGGGACAGCTTACACCAATAGTTTTTTGATTCGTTGTGGCTATTCGCACGAACGTAATCGTGCGAATAACATTGATTATTCGCACGCATGTAACTTGACCAATCAGCGCTCGTGGTTGATGTAACCTATGAACTGTCATGTGTGGCAAACCCCCCTTAAGTTATGCCCCTGAATATGAAAACGGCCTTGCATGACCCTTAGAGAAGACTTTCTAGGAGCCGATAAAGCCAAAAGGGGCGCCATAATGGCAAAGGCAAAAAAGGCGCCAAAGAGGCTACAATTAAAGAAAGATTCAAGATTAAACTTGTCGGAAAATAAGCACATTACCTGCACAAATATCACAAAAAGAGAGAAAAAACGGTCTTCAGAATAAAATTGCTAGAAAATGTGTTGACCTGTTGATTCACTGTAAATACTAGGCAGCCTTTGGCACTGCAGGCAAAATGCTCCAAACCGAAAATGTTAATGAATTAAATTCATCATATTCCTTATGCATTTAAAAAAAGTTTGCAACAAATCTTTTCTGAAATATTCCAACAAAATCTGTTATTATTTCTCCAAATTTTCCCAGAATTGATCACATCTCTGATTTCTCTCATATTTTACAGATTTTGCTATTGATTTTGAAAAAGATAACCTTTTTTGAGAATCAGCAAGTTTTCATCGACCCAAATCTTGAGGTGGGGGGCCGAGGGGGGTTGGGCAAATCGACCGTGCACACCCAACACTGTGGTTGGGGCCATGGTTTACCTTCCCCGCCTACTCAGTACGAACACGTTCGTGTGAAAATAAATGTTTATTGGCAGTGCTTTTCTAATATCTACATGCCTACTTATACCCACATACACGTTCGTGCGAATAACAATCCTTATTGGTACGCATTCGTGTGCATAGTCACTGTCTATTAGCAGGAGCATGTTCGTGCGAATATCGACGCTTGTTATTGGCACGGGCACGTGCCAATAGCCACCACCTTTTTGATTACCAGGCAGCTTATTGTGGCCTGTACTACGTAGTGTGTCACTGTAACCAGGACGGACATAGCCTATCATATCAATCATCAAGTATCAATCAAATGATACAAGATCAGAGCTGGGTGAGTGTATTTAATAGTAATACTACCTCTGATTTAGAGAACGTTAGCTCTAAATGATCATGTAATGGAACACCTAGTCATGCATAGGTTAGCTTTCTTCTGAAGCCCATCTGTTATCATCTTGTTGAGTAGGATGTACAGCCTATACAGTTCGCACAAATGTTTATGTGGATAAAGCAAACAACCGTTTGTCTTCTGCCCTCACTGATAATTCAACAATATGAGGGAACAGGAGCGGGTTGGGATACCGGCACAAGTACATTGGCTCGGAAGCGGCACGGTGTGGTTCCTTCGGTCCAGTTGCCGCTTGTTTCAAGTCCCCTCGGTTGGATATTCTTCGATGTTTTCCATGTCAACTAATAGTAACATACCAAGTTGCCATTCTATATAGCTAGGTTACCCAAATTCTTCAAAATAGCAGCGTTAGATATGTAATAGCATGGGGACGCAATGCTCATATAATATTTCATAGAAACTGCAGGGCTATGGGTTCACAATTATAATACAGGTCCGCGCCGTATTTGCAGTAGGATGTGTACACAGCCGGGGGAAGACAACACTGACTGCGTCAAAGTTCACAAAACAAATTAATGCACCATTCTGCATCTAGTTCTTGTTATACAAAAAAGGAGGCTCCCAGGACGATGTTCAAGATTCACTAAAATGGTCCACATATACACACCACCACACAAAGGAAATGAAGAGCCATGCCTTAGAGAAGTGCTTTAATACAAGCGCTGCATACTTCTCCATGCTGAGTCACTCACATTTTATAGGCAAAACTGTACTAAAAACAATCGTGAGCCAATTAGTGAGAGAAGCTTTTGCATATGTAGAATACTATTTTTCTGATAAAAGTAACAAATTATAATAGGCATCCAGAGAATTTACAACAAACATGTCATGTTATTATCTAGGCCTGCCTTGAACGCCAAGTCTTTAAAAGGGCATCGTCCCGGTATTTCTGAACCTCAGACAAGTATTCTTCAAGGTTAAGGTCAAACATAATTACTTGGTAAACAAACTTCACACTGTAAAGAAAACTTGTGCAAACAAATTTGTGTGAATTTCTTTACCTCTTTTGAAAGTTGCATATCTAGTCATGTATGACGGTCACGGTATTGATTTGAATAATACTTATAATGCCAAGTGTAATAATGGCCTGTATTTAACTTCCTTATTTCAATGGGTAGCATGGTATATATAGTGTACACATACAAAAAGTGCATGGTGTATAACATATAGTGCACCAGGTGGTAACACCCTATTTCAATACTTGAGGCTTTGTGATACATTCTATTGGTAATTTACACGTTACTGAATCCTTAATGGCTGCCATTGACTCATAAAGAGTTCTATGATTTAATTATAAAGGAAATTGTGAAGCCTAGCAGGTTTCATTCCAAGATTATACTTTCCATTGTCGCTATGACATCATCACTGACGAAGGTACAACTTGCCACGCCAAGGCATACACCAACCGAGTTTGAAGTCCATGAACCTTATTGGTAAGGACTTTGTTACACATTGTTAATCTCATTCTTACAGATATATTTACTGAGGAGATATCTGTCTAAATCAGGCTTAATCATTAAGCCTGATTAAATTGACTAAGAACTTTTATACATTGAAGCAGAATATTCACCTACTGCAGTTACTACTGCTACTTCCTTCAGGTAGATCGAACCACAACAATTGCACCTATCGGAAAGTGCTTTAAGTGCTCTGAGAAGTGAACTGAGATCAGAGAGCACCCACTTGAGTTAAGTGATATGAATTTACTGGACTGCAGATCAAACAATGGAGTTCCTACTAGCTCTATCTCTCTCTCTCTCTGATAAAACTTTCTCATGATAGGCAGAAATGTATTCCCTTTAGAAACTGCTTATCTTAAATGCTGGTTTCTAGTTCTTTTGGAAGAAACTAAACCCCGCATGCAAAGTGTGGCAAGGAATCGCAAAGAGACTTGGCTTTCTGGTTTCACTGATTATTAACTATATTTATACCACATATTTAAAGTGCTCAAAACACTTTACAAACAGAAGAAGGAGAAATAGACATCCATAAAGCTGGAGCAAGTAATTAATAAGTATTGCAGGAAAAAGATGCGTCTTGATAGTTCATTTGATAGCTTCAAGTGAATTGATAGTAAGGATCGATTGTTGTTGGAAACTTGTTCCACAAATGAGGGGCAGCCCAGGAAATACATTGCTCACCATATGATGTTCTGATGCGCGGACCAGTCAACATCGCGGTATGTTGAGACAGTAAAGATCTTGTTGGACTGTGTTTCCTAAGCAAGTAAGCAATTGGTTCATGTAGCGAGGGGACTAGCCATGAAGTGTCTTAAAGGTGAGGAACAGGATCTTGTAATGGAATCGAGCTTTCAAAGGAAGCCAGTAGTCGTAGAACTTGGGTGATATTATAAAACTTGGATGTCCTGGTACTTATAATGCATACCGCGGTATGCTGTGTACACACTGTAGATTCCGAGATTGGGTTTCTGACAGAAAATATATTAGCGAATTACAGTGGTCCAGTTTGATGTAACGAGACCATTGATAAGTGAGGTAGTTGCATTCATGGTGAGGTATTCGGCGTATATGACCAATATTGCGAAGTTGGGAGTAGGCCTGTTTACAAATATGGTTCACATGTGCATCCATATTAAGAGTTGTATCAAGATAAACTCCAAGTTTTGACTGCTGATACAGATTTAATTGAAACTCCATCCGCCCACAACAATACATTGGGAAGGTTTTCAGATTATAATTATGATTACTTCAATCCATTCAATTTAAGTTTATTGCTTGTCATCCACGATTTGACAGGTTTGAGTGAAAGGTAAATTTGTGTGTCGTCCACATAGAAATGGTATTAGTTGTGACTATGTACGATTGTGTACATAGAGAATACCTTGAGCCAAAGCATGGATCCCAGTGGAACGCCAAACTCTGGAGGTACTGGTTCCGAAAGCTCGATATGAATGCAAACTGTTTGAAATCGGTTGGATAGATATCGACTCAAACTACTTCAATGAAGTCCAAACTGTTCGTGGAGGGCATTGGTATGCTAGTGTCGCTCAAGTTGTGCATCCACAACTTTCTCCAAAAGTTTGGAGATGAAGGACGGGTTAAACACTGGCCTGAAATGTTTTAGCACTTCTGTTTCTAGATCATTTTGAATGGGTTATGTTTGTATGTTCGTATTTCCACTCATATTTTATGGAATACAGGATAAATAATAATTTGTTAAACCCTTCCTTTCTTTTCCTGAACTCTTTCACAGATTGTGATGTAACTGGGTTTATTTTTTTTCAAGTGAAAGTAAACAACCTTCATCAAAATGGCTACCTGGAGCCCTTTCATGGAGGGCCTGACAGAAAACTTCTTCAATTGCCCTGTTTGTTTGGATCAATTTAATGAGCCGAAACTGTTACCATGTCTTCATCGATACTGTAACGATTGCTTGAGAAAAGTGGTTCAAGCCAGCCATGATGGGACAATTGAATGTCCACTTTGTAAACAGCGATGTTGTATACCAAAGGATGGATTGGAAGGCTTTAAGACTGATTTTCATATGAAGAGTATGCTCGAGTTCATAGAATTGCATAAATCATTCGAAAAGAAAGATTTGAAGCAGTGTGTAAGCTGTTTAAAGGATGTGGTATGTTCCGCCTACTGCTTTAAATGTAGAGATTTTTTATGCGACGAATGTTACAAGGTTCATATCAGGAGTAAAATGTTTACTGATCACCAACCAAGCACTCTGAAATTGGAAAATATGGCAGCTAAGAACCTAACCATGGAGGTAATAGCTGCAATGACGGAAGATCCCAGGTGCCATTTTCATATCAAAGAACCAGCCAAATTGTGCTGCGGTACATGCCAAAATGAACCGGTTTGCTTAGTTTGCACTCACAGTAAGCACAAAGGTCATGATCTCATAGATGTGACTGACCTAGCCCAGAAAGAAAGGACATTACTGAATCGGAACCTCGCTGAACTAAGCAAGCACAAAACTAAACTATACGCGTTACCCGAGAAGGTTCAAATGGCGTTAGTAAAATTGGATAAAAATGTTACAAAAAAGACAAAGTTGTTGACAATTCAACACAAGGAACAGGCAAAGAAAATAAAGGATAAACTTGCCGAATGTAACGATGAACGTGAAAAAGGAGCTGCTGACATAGAAAATAGAAGAGGATGTGAAAAACGTGAAATAACTGTTAAACATGAAGAGGAAATGAACCGATTGATCATGAAACATCAAGAAAATGTAAAAAGTACCGATGTCAAATATGACCAGGAATTGCAAGAATTTAAGGACAACTGTAAGGAAACTGAGGGTGAATTCTTGAAAAAACTCGGGAAGTTAGATAGTAATTTCAAGACCTTGACAACGGCTAAAGATCTTCTTACAAGTCAAAACAGAAACGAATGTGAAGAAATACTAAATAAATGTAACCAACTTATTAAACGGTTTGAAAACTTATCAGCAACGTCTTCTTCCATTCTTGCAAGTAATGACGACTGGACAGACGCACAGTGTGTCCCCGACATAAGAGCAGCCAGTGAACCTATGATCGAAGAAATGAAACAAGAATATCCAGAGTTAGAATCTTTATCTGATTTTGTTATCAGTGATATAACAAAAGTTATATCTGATAAAGTTGTCATTACAGAAAGTGCAGAGTCTGTTGTTGATGTTCCGGGAATCAAAGCTAAAGGTTACTTGATCGACGGTATGACAAGTGGTTGCAATGGTAATATCGTTATGACTGGTATTATTGTATCAGAAGAGGAATCACACATCACTGTCATTAACATGAAAGGAGAAATATTAAATCAGAATGTTTTAACTAGAAATAAGACATTTTGGCTTGGGGCATATCGTCGCTGTTGTAATTTGCCGGGGTTCAATGTCATTACAGTTTGCATACCTAATGAAATCGGTCTTTATAATATTTCTGACTCTTCTTACCAAAAGAAGAACATCAATGATATCATTAAGACATGGCCAGAGGGTAAGTTTGTGTGCTATGTTACCACGAATCCCGCCAAGAATGAAATCATTGTTGGTACTGACAGCAGAGAAGTGTATGTATTTGATAATAAGCTGAATTACAGTCACACCATAGTACTACCTGATGAAATCAGGGAATCATGTGATTTCACTGTCCACGACGGTAATCTTCTGATCTGTGACTATCAGGGTAGGTCCTCATATGCAGTTACCATGGTGACATCAGGGAGTAAGGTGGTGTATAAATTCACCAAACCAAATCTAAGTGGAGCTGACTTAAAACCTGTCAGTGTGTGCATAGGCATGGGAGGGTTCATCTACATGTTATGGCATGATGAAATTGGGCGGAACACTGTGCTAACACAATACAGTCGAGATGGTCGGCAATTACTAACAACGATGCCAGTTGATAACAACGCATGGTGCATTACCACATCAGAAGTAGATGGCGAGGAAAAGCTCTTGATAGCTACCATTACGTCAGCGAAGATGTATATATACGGACTAGTACCTGCATAGTGCTTTATAGAAATTACATATTAAAAAAAAATGATATCGCGAGTTACGATACACAGATTCGGTTGTTATCGTTGCTGTATTTGTTTGACTGGAGTTTTACAGACATACGAAAATATTACAATCCTAATTTTTAATTGTTATTGTTAGTGCATTTATAATTGGCAACAATTAGTTTTTAGTGATTTGTTTTTCTGGGGTTTTACCCACTTATGAATATATTACAATCCTAATTTCTAAGAGTAATTGTTAGTGAATTTATAATTGGCAAATACTAGTTTCCAGAGTTTATCTCCGTGTCTTAATATATCCATTACAAAGACTGTCTTCCTATATAGGGGTTAATTTATGTTAATATCAGTATGTTCATTCGTTATGAATACATACTTTTACTACAGCCTTACACATTTTCTAGACAAGTTTGGCGTATTATTCCTAGGGTATAAGAAATATTGGCTTCGTGATACAATGTGGTATATATCATTACAATAATTTCTGGATTTCAACTATTTCTTTATAATGTTCCTCCATTTAAAATAACCTCTTTTGACATATGATATATATATTAGTGCTCTATCTTCTTAAGAATATCTGCGCACAATGAAGATGGACGTACAATATACATGCATTTCCGAAGGGAGGTCTTTTTTTTACGTATAGCTGTAAACACAATACTGCGAGAACGAAAATGCTTATAGGCTACTTCGTTTCTTAATACTGAATATTGCGTACAGTTCAGTACTATATTGCGAACATGGTGGTCAAAGATAATTTGCAACAGTTCTATAGCCGAGACAGTCTTTGGGATCCAATTCCGAGTCCGTCTTTCTCAAATACCAAGTTACCAGTTTACAAACTTCTAAGTTTAAAGTTAAGACAGAAAACGTAACCTATGTTTATAGCCGTTGGATCACATCAAAGATTATTGGGACCTATAGATATCCGTCTTTTCAGAATAGCCGTGTGAAGGATCCGGTTTGTTGACGGCCTTCCTTGAAGGCTTTAGACGGCAGGGACATATGGCAATGATATTGAAGTGAGTCTTACATTAATTTGCACTAAATTAAAGAATATGAACATATTAAAGAAAGGATTAGATAGCTAACATGCTTCTCATGTAACCACTGTCTATGTGACATTATGTAACAAATGGAAATTCTAGTGTATATGCAGTGCCATAATCAGAGGAGGGGTGGAGTGAAGTTCCACGCCCCCCCCCCCCTTATAGAAAGAGGAGTAGAAACATGTTTTGTCCCTTCCCACCTTTCTAAAACAGTTATGCACTCCATTGCAGGAACATTCAAACGGATCACTTGAAGCAGTTAAAATAGCCTTACTTGAAACGTTACAAGACTGCTGAAAACATTATAAATCTTGTAATACGTTCATTCAAGATGATTTTTTATAACAAAGTAACTAACAAACATGCGCCTAGTGGTGGGGGTTGGTAAGGATATATAGGAGAAGGCAGTTGGGACAGCGGATAAGAATATTTTATCACATATAAAACTACCAAAAATATGTGTTTTGCAAACTATCGCCTAGAATTGACACGTTTTTCGAGCAAATGTGGTTGTTTTCTCCAATTTGGCAATTTTCGCCTGGGATCTGTTCTCCTTCTTGTGTTGTGTTCATATGGATACATTAAACGTTTGAACTGGAAATATTCATGTTCTGGTGAACGCAAAGTGCGACAGGCAGATAGCAGGCGGGTTTTCATACCCTGCCGCATAAACATTTATTTTATTGGATGGAGTTCCGATAGTTTATGGGTAAAATCTTAGGTTAGGTGATTACCACGGTGATAGACTTTATAGAGTTAATAGCCGTGGTCAGTCGATTAGGTATCATTCGTATTGCAATGTTACGTTTACTGATTTCACTGCAATATGTCATAATTCCATATCTTTATTGAGAGAAGTACCTGTTTTACAATAAAGTTCAGTCGCTGTTCAGTTTTACAATAAAGCTCAACACTGTCCAATCCACAACTTTATTACAGCTGTTATATTAAATTTATTCGCCTCAACAAAGCAACAAAAATTAATCCCCAACAATTAGGGTCTCGACTGTTTGTTTACCAACAACAGGCAGCCTAAAACGATTCATTTCCTCTGTTACGTTTCGCTATTACCTAAATATTGCTATGTTTGAATTAAGTATGACATCTATATATATATATAATTAACTTTAATCTCAATTTTAGGCCTAATAATCATACAAATTGAGAAGACTTTTAACAACAGGTGATATGTCGACATCTTAGGGTTTAATCTATTGCATGTATATTTTGCAGTATCAAAGTCCAACATCATAAAGTATCGTAGAACTCACAATGCGTGACATTGCAGTTGTAAATTTAACATCAAATAAATCCACAAGAACTTTTGTCATCCATTGAAATTTCAGGGGAGATAACATTTCTATAGTTTGCAATCCTCCAATAGCAATGGTATGTAGATAAAAGAATATGCATTTATAAAAACAGAGATTA
>JAIPMN010043252.1:0-17877 GCA_020650975.1 Apostichopus californicus | reverse complement strand
GGGGGCAGCCGCCCCCACCTCCAGCATATTTAAAAAAAAATTTTTAATGGTTTTATAATATCGCTCCATTACAAAAGCTGACTTTACAAACTAGAAAATAAACATGTAAATAACAAAATGGACACTTAGGACGAGCATGGAAGCTGTGCCTCCTGCGACGACGTAAGCACCCAAGAAAGATTCTGTTCCCTTCTATAACATAACCGAAGGAAATAATAGTACGCAGGTACAACCCTTTCCCCACCTCACCCCCCCCCCACACCATCCTCCCTATACATAAATAGTAGGTGATTATTTAAATTTATTACTCTATCATCGAAAGTTGATAACTTAATCACTACCATCAACCAATCCAAATCAATAAATCTCATTTGCTAAGTACTTGGTTCAAATGAAAATTTCAAATGCAGATGCTTCTTTTCCACTACTCTCAAGTGCATCTGTTTGGTAACATTTTAAAGATGGCCAGGGGGTCAAGCCAGCTGCTTTTAGTATTTTCTTTTTCTCTGTTGCAGATTCTACCTCCAAAAAACTCCTCAAAAATCTCCTCAAACTTTTCCAAGTCGCTCAGAGAGATTACAAACGAGAACTTTCACAGAATTCTGGATCAATTTTGGATAATGTTGTGGATGGAAACTCTAATAACGCTTCAAAGGGAAATGAAACTAATCCCGTAGCAGTGATAACTGGAGATTGTGAAAGTTCCCATAATGCATCAGAAGAGACGACGGTGAACTCTACTACACAGCTTCTACTATCATCGTTGACGTCATTTGCTCGATTGCTCCTCGATCTATCTGTACAGGTGAACATGAATGTTAGACTCAGCAACATGATCATGTATATGTGCATTGTTCTCAAACATAAAGAGCTCCCTAATTATAATCAGTTCTGTCTAGTGTATTCTTTAAACATGATACCGTATCTGGTAGAAATCATGACATTTTTATTATAATAGCTGCTTCTGGTTAATAAGCAGAAGTCTATTGCAATTAAGTAATCATAACTTCAATGCAGTTTTGATGTCTGGTTTCTCTGCTTTCTTTGTTTGTTTGCTTTTGAAGAAGAACATGCTTGGATCATAATGTCAGGCACTCTAACGTTTGCATAGACCTTTTGCAGTAGATAAGCAATTTTTTAAACTATGTTGTTCTGTGTCTCCCTGTATAAAATGAATTGACTATCATGCTTGGATCACAATGTCAGGCAGTATTTTGCAATAGATTAGCAGGTTGTTAACTTTGTTGTTCTGTATCTCCCTGTATAGAATGAGGATGTCCAGGAAGCTCTTCAGGATAAATTCGAAGAAGGTAAAGATATCACCTGCCTGGAACTACTGAGGGAGCTGTTGGATTCGACGTGATGAAATCCTACTACAGAATCATTCCTTCATTTTATTGGTTGAAATCCTTCCCGTCATATATGGAGCTGAACTTTACAATAGATAATTGACCTAGTAATAATATCAAGGTTTTAAAGGCATTGAAGACTCTCCCCAAACCGCTTCCGCGCTCTGAAAAAGTTAACTTTCCGTTGCTTGCAAATAGCGTTTTCTTCATGTCGCTACAAAATGCAGACAGTAATGAAACTTGATACCTTGTTAACGCTTATCTAGACCTGAGATGTCCACGCTGCTATGAACACTGTGTTGTGGGTATTGACCGTAGCTGTATGTACTGACTGTACACTAGTGTCTAATTACCGACGGTAGCAAGCTGTGTGTGTATTTTCTGGGATCAATGGTGGTGTCTAACACTTCTGTTATACCTCATTTGAAACTAGGTCAGATTATTGGCATGAGACGTTTCTTTGTGCCCGAGTCTTCACACCCTTTAAGTGAGATATTCAGCTGCATTTTTGTTGTGTAATGGAGTCATTACTTGAGTAACTCAGACTTGTTCTTCTAGTTATTGAATTATTCTCCGTTATTCTGTTTGGTTCTTCTACTCTTCTGGCTATGCGGTATTTACCGTGTTATTGATTTAGTCCCAGGCATCACAGTGGGCCGTGTGTGAGCCTGCTGGCAGGCCAGCCATATGTGGTTTTGTAGGATCGGACGATAATTTTTCAGTGGTATGTGAAAAAGTGGAGGTGTAGGTGTAGGTGGAGGTTGATGTGGTTTTGTCTCCAGTGGTGGTTTGTATGAGTCTGTATTTCAAGTTTAGCTGTAAAGTTGTCTTATCTGTTGGGTGGGTCACTTTAAAACACATTCTGAAACAGAGTTTTAACGACATGCCAATGTGATATTAGCACAGGACCAGGCAATAAGTGATGTTAAAGTGAGGGACGACATCAGATAATAAAAAGTAAAGTGGAATAAAACCAGATTATTTTATGTATGTTTATGTTATTTTATAGTGGGTCGTAATTGATTTTAAGACAGCTAGAATAAAATCACAGCTTGAATAATACCCAAAAGTTTAGGCATAAAAGCAAGCCAATCCAGTGTAATGACAACTTGAATCAAACCTGATAATTATTTAAAATAAAATAAAACTGTTAGCAAACTGCTTATCCACTAGAGAGCCTGTGTAAGAGAATGTGTATGTCAGGCCAACTTACTTTTACACAGATAATTATTTGTGTATTTTTATCTCTATTTATTGTTTTAGTGTCGTGGTTTATTTTATGACGGCTACATTCAATGACATGAATAATGACCAAAGGACACTTAACGGTTAAATGTGTATATGGGTGCATGGAAATACCAAAATTGTAAGAGAGAAATAATATGTAGGCTGACTTGACTTATTTATTTGATAAACGTGGACAATTTCTTTACACTTTAAAAGGATACACTCAATAATATATTAAGAATCCACATGTGTTATTAACACTGAAAATAATGCTGTACATGGTTCAGCAAATTATTTTTGAAATAAAACAAATCTAGCTGGAAATTGAGTATTTGAAGAAAACATGTAAGATGAAGTGTTTTTTTAAAGTGACCAACTCGATCGCAAAAGAGATATAATTTACTTTGATTAATACTGTAATTAGCTGATTAACAGATGAAACAACAATATTGAGAATATTCTAATTGCTTAAAAGAAATATGGAAAGCAAAATAATAGGAAGCACAACATGGCTTAATTTAATTTATGCTTATTTGAATGGAATATTCCTGATGTAAGCAACAAGCATACTAGAGGTAAAGGAAGGTTTTGCTATGCTTACTTGCTTGCTTGTATTACCAGTATTTTATACCTTAATGGTAAGTTTTCTATTATACTTAAAGTGAATATAATTTCTAAGGACAAAAAGGTTTTGGCTTTTATTCTGAAGATCACTTGTTTCCAGACCTGTATGAAAGTGGACAATCTATTACATATAAATGGGACTCAAATCTCTCCTACCCCATCCCAACCCACCCCTCCCCACCCTAACTCCCCTCCCTAACTCCTCACTAGCCAGCAGAAGATGGCATTTGCAAACTAATAACTGCTATAATCTACAAACTCTCCCACCCAATCCCAACCCACCCTAACTCCTCACTAGCCAGCAGAAGATGGCATTAATAACTGCTTTAATCTACAAACTCTCCCTCCCCACCCCTCCTCCCTAACTCCTCACTAGCCAGCAGAAGATGGCATGAGCATTAATAACTGCTATAATCTACAATGTTTTAACATTAATCCAAAACTAACAGATAATCTTTAAGCTTCATACCAACACTCACTTACAAATAACAGAAGTGAAAACTTAAAACTCCTTTTTGGGATTCATAATTTTTTTTTTTCAGTAATAGAACATGACGCATTAGCAGGCAGACAGTTATGCTAATCATATAAATTTGACGGGCAGTGGGATGGCCACAACGTCGGCCCCTGGAGGGTCACTAAAGAGGTGATGGATAATTTAAATTGTATGCAAAGTTGATCATGATAGTTTCATAACTTGGACAACGTCGTAAATGATAAATAATGACTAGCATAACTACATTGATACCATGGCCACAGGACTCATTGTAAACAGTGACCATTTGTCATGGATGGCAAGTATCCAGGGTTGTTAGATCCTAGGGAGGCACACAGGTTTGTGAAAAAACCCTGAAAATTACCCCCTTACAATATATTAGGATAGTCTCTATTCGATAGTGAAAAGTAAGCTACCGTATTTGGCACAGTACAACTACCTTTAAGTAGTCGAGTAATATATTCTAAATACCTATTACAAAGGAATAATCATGTGGTTCAGAAAAAAAATGCATTAAGGATTCACTTTTTTTTTTTAAATTTTGAGGTAATTTTGTGGTTGGCTGTTAAAATCAAAGTCACGCTTTCCACAGCCCCTGGAACTCTTCCTCCAATATTGAATCCTCTTCGCCACTGATAAAAGTATCCCTCATGAGAATAACTTGATTAAATTTGAGTTAATTCTTTATTGGTCAGTCCAAGTTTTGCGGTACACTCATATGTATGTTTCGTAAATCTCACAACCTCCTTGCTTTCATTTCCTTGTGACCTGCAAGGATGACCTTTGACCTCATTGACAGCAGCATTTATTGATAGGTAAGCACAAACTCTCTACTGGCCGCCATTATACTCGGAATACAATTTCTCTTGAGCTTGGTAGAGCTTCGTCAACTTCTTGATTTGTTTCCCACTTATGGGTTCTCCCTTTGCATCATGGGTAGGCATGCCCTGTCAAGTGAAAATGCAAAATATACAATTTAAGGTCGGAATAAGCATTGCATTATGAGTGTGGGCAAACAACATGTACAGTGCATAGAGCCATCTCCATTATAGCTATTAATCTGCTGCAGGTTTTAGTTACACATATTTTGCAGAGATGAGATTGTGGAGGTTCTAGATACTCTTTTAAGTTAAGAATTTTTTATAAAGACTTTTGATATGACTTCTTTTCTTCTTCCCAAACATATTTTTTAACTAATGCGGAAGTTTGATAGATTTGCACCGTACAAATCTCTAAAACGAATTCGCATTATCAAGTTTATTGTAACATTATTATTGTGATCGTATAGCATGCGGAAGCATACGTGCACTGCACTAAAACTGATAGTGATTTGGCTACTAGATGTGTGACGTGTTGCATAATAGACGGATAGGCAGCTCAACTAAGCATTGCATCATAAGTACGGGCAAAAATAGAGAAGTTTATAATACGTTTTACTCAATACCTGGGAAAACACCATCCTGAGCAGAGAACCAATGGTGGACATGTGAATGCAGGCTACAGTATTTATCTTGTCAAAATGCTAACGTGAAGATACTTCTAGGATAAGTTCACAAGAATGCACATAATGAAATCAGTTTTTTTTTGGGGGGGGGGGGGGACATGCTGTGCAATTTAAAAATACTATGTGTTTCAATCAATCAGCAGTTATTTTTTTTCAGCAGTTATTATTATTATTATTTTTCGACGCCTAAGCAACCTGCAAGGGCTTGTGGATTAGAACTTACACGTCGGGTGGCTTCTAATTCAACATTTTAACTCAAATTTGGAATCTTCTCAATTTAGAAAGTCATTTCGGATGGGAAAACCGTAGATTGCTCTTGGATGAAAAAAACCCACGTTACTATGACCCGGCCGGGTATCGAACCCATCATTGATTCAAACACCACCACCTTTATCCACTCGGCCACAGCTTTTGGCAATAGCTTTGCCACAGATAGCGACACACATTGTCACACATGTCAAATCGGTGACAGCCCTATATTCATAAGGTTCTGTATTCATAAGGTTCATTGTTCATAAGGTTTGCTATTCATCATGAACAAAATGGTTCATTGTTCATAAGGTTCGTTATTCATAATGAACAAAATGGTTCATTGTTCATAAGGTTCGTTATTCATAATGAGCAAAATGGTTCATTGTTCATAAGGTTCGTTATTCATAATGAAAAAAAAGGCTCTTTGTTCATAATTGGTAAAAGGGTTCGATATTCATAATGGTGAAAAAGGCTCCATTATGAAAATCGGACCTTTCATCCTATTATGAGTAATGAACCTTTTTTGTCTATTAAGGATTACGAACCCTTTGTTCTATTATGAATATTGAACCCTTTGTCCCATTATGAATAACGTTCATTATGGATATCGAACCGTTTTGCCTACTATGAATATCGAAGCTTTGTTTCCATTATGAATACCGGACCTTATGAATTATGATCCCTGTTTATTATGAATAACGAACCTTTATAACAGATATTAAGGTTTGTCACAGAAATAAATACCTTGTCATCAAACTTTGAATATTTGTCAACATCCTTCTTAAACATCTCTGATGGTGGAATCCTTCTCTGGGCATCTTTAGCAGCCTGTCTCTCCTCTTCCTTGCGCCTAGCTGCTTCCTTTTTCAATCTCTTCTCCTCCGCTTGCTGTTTGAAAGAAGAAAAAAAAACGGAAAAGAAAGTTTTGGAAAACACTTGATATGCTGATGCAAATCTCTCAGATATGTTGATAATATTGTTAATGACACAAACTGGGACAATTCTGCTTTTAGTTGAACTTTGTTTATGCATTACTGACAGTGAACACTAACTGTAGACCCTGTCTAAATGTCTGGTTATATTTATGGGCTAATCATTAGGGCTAAAACCAAAACATAAAATTTAACAATCTTGAACTTGTCAATATGTATAAGTACAGAACCTATTAGTAAATATCAACATACCACGTCTGAAACAGTGCCTTAAACTGTTTCCAGAGTGGTTAAGAGAACAACACATATCTGACATCTACCAAGCTCAGATAATAATAATAAATACATATTATATAGCGTCTAATACAAAAGTTTCTATGTGTAAAAGTAAGTTGGCCTGACGTTTCGATCCTAGCAGGATCTTCTTCAAAGGCTAAATGACAAGTAACAGTAACAGAAGGGACAAAAACATGTAGTACAAAAGTTTCTAAGCGCTTAACAAAGAAAAAATAGAAACAAATCGAACAAACACTAAGAAGAAAAAGAAACATTTTACGCTGTCTTTGAAAATTTCAAGTGTTGGGGTGGGGGGGGGGGTCACGCACACAGATCGGGAGTTCATTCCAAAGGGCAGGTGCAGCAACAGAAAATGAGAAAGATAAACCTAGAATGCCCTCTGATAATTCATGCGATGTATCTCTTCTTATTCTTTAGGTCTGTTGTTGTACTTGTTTCCTTGTATAACTGACATTCCTTCTCTGATCCTCCCATTATTTATTTACCTTGATGGTATTTTCCCCCCTCTAGATCTATTTGTCTCCCTGTATTAAAAATAAGAATATGTACAGGTGAAACAACAGATGATGAAATGGTTTGCTGTAACCTCACCTTGAGAGCCATTTCCCTCTCCTTCATGAGTGTTTCCCTGTCGACCAACTTCACCACTGACTTCTCTCCTTCCCTATCTTCTAGCCTCACTCCTAACTCCGGAAGAACATTGTCTCGAAGATCGTCACAGAGTTGTAGGATTTCCGTCACTAAAATTGGGGAGATGAACAAAATAGAGAAATAAAAAACTAAAGGCAAAAAAACAAAAAAAATTGTGGGTGTCTGAAAAAGTGTTAAATTCGAGACAGTATGGATAACCAACACAGATATGTGAAGTTTTTAGAGAATAGTTCAGTTTCAAACATTTTACAGGTGTGACACTCATGTTTAAAGGGTGTGAAGACTAGCGCAAAAAGAAACGTCTAATGCCGGTAAATCTGACCTAGTTTCGAATGAGGTGTAACAGAAGTTTTAGACACCACCATCGATCCCAGAAAATAAACACACAGCTTGCGTATACCGTCTGTAATTAGACACTAGTGTACAGTCAGTACATACAGCTACAGTCAATACCCACAGCACAGTGTACAAACGATATAGCGATGGACATCTCAGGTCCAGCTAAAGATAACAAGGTATCACGTTTCATTACTGTCTGCATTTTGTAGCGACAAGAGAAAAACTTCACTTGCAAGCGACGGAAATTTAACTTTTTCAGAGCACGGCGAGTCTTCAATGCCTTTAATACTAGAAGGGAATGTGTTCATGTATGTAATAAGCACTTCTGCGGAACATTGCAAGATACGTACCCTTCTGATTCTTTGCCGTCTGTCGAACTGTTTCTCGAAAGGAGGCCATGGTTTTGAGGTAAGGCATGACAGCTTCTTCTACCTGTCAAAGTAAGAAGAACCATAACAAAGAAGCTAGTAATAATTCATCAATCAGATTACCTAACCAAATTCCAAATCACATCAGATTCACGAAAAGAACACTAATCGAGGGTATCCATTTCGTACAAATGAAGAGATGGCATTGACATGTAATTATAGCCTAACCAGTTGGTGCAACAACTACTATGAACCTTTTTTGAAAGGTAACAGACTTTATAAAGGTTCATTACAGTACATTAAAAGGAATGAAAGTAACAATATAGTTTGTTTCCATGGATGTTTAAAGTTTAAGGTTTACAGTCTTATTCAAGGTCAAGGCCCTCTCACAGGACTTTACAACTTAACCCTGGTCATTTGTACAGTAACTTGTCACACCCACGCACCAAAGTGTGAACAATTCAAACAATCTTTCCTGGGGCACCACAGTGCACCACATCCATGTGTCCCCTGGGGACTCCCCATAGGGTGCAGCCACAAACCGGCGCACACAACTATATTTACAAGTTACCTCGCAAGTCCCCATTTATACACCTGGGTGAAGAGAGGCAATGGGAATAAAGTGCCTTGCCCAAGGATACAACCCAATGATCTGGCCCGGACTTGAACCTGCAAGCCTTAGATCACAAGTCCACTGCCTTAACCACTTGACCACGACCCACCACATGTTGTTAAGTTGTATCTCTGTTTCATACCGCAGCTTGGATATCCAATTGTGAGAGAAAATGTGATGACCAGATCACTTCTCTTCTAATAACTTTAGAAGGCTGATTTAGCTGCTGAATGCTTCATATAGGATGTTAAACTAAGATAACATAGAGGCTTTAAACAACTTCATTTAATAAACAAACGTGTAACATAATTATGAGTCCAATATTGTTATTGAGATTATCATGTCATGGGAGGCAATATGCAAGACTGTCTTGTATCTACCAAAGATTGACTGAAAATGGCAGTAATTGGACAGTGAGGCAGTACAGTCACATATGCATGTTGAAAAAGTAGAATGGCTTGTGAAGTACTCTTCAAGATAACAGGCTATTAATAGGTTTAGCTCATTTGGTGTTGCTTTGTGCATTTTGCATAGTGTTGGATGTATAATGTTCCATCAGTCCATCATATGATCAGCCATAATCTCTGTTAATACAAACCAAAATCTACATGTTATATCTACATGTCTATATAGTGTGGGTTGTAATATCACTGTCAGACTGACTTTTTTATATGGCATTGCTACTGGCAACCATGAGTTATTATGCCATAAAAAGACTAGAGGGTGCACAGTGCTAATGAGTTACCTCTTTGGATCATAAGTTAGTTGCTAAGTGAGGTGCAATTAACGGAGACAGCACACAAATGTAGAATGTAAAATACTTACATTTGATTGACCTTGCCCAGCCATTGGAAAGCCGATTGGTAGATCCCCTTCAATTGTACCAAAAATCTAAAGAGGAAAATATAGTAGTAAATGAATACAAATTTTAGCAGATTCCCTTATGGCAATGACTATTTTCTGATTTCTGTCAGAGTGAATGGTTGATTGATTACACATTAATAAGACACTAACTGGGCTTTCACTCATCAATCATAAGCAAATTTCAGGTATTCATATGCAAACTAATTGATGCCATAATTGACATAATTCAACTGCAACATTCATTTCTCTTTTATTTTTATTTTGTTATATTTATTGGTTCTGTCTGCTTCTGTGACAGCAAATCACAACTGACATATCTGTAACAACCTTTGAAGAATTTATTTACAAACTAAAATATCCTTCCTTTTCCTCCCTTCTGCTTGCTTCACAATCTTGATTATTTCTGCAGGATTCATCTTAACAATTAGACTAACCAGAAAAATAAACAAAAAAAAAGGGAAAAGAGAGAAAAAAAAACTGTGAAATGCTGTGTTCACGGTGACTGCCGTTCACTGTGACTGGCTTTCAGTGTATGTCGTTTGCTGCGACCGATGTTCACTGCGACCGATGTTCACTGCGACAGACGTTTGCTGTGACAGACTGTGACAGTCGGTCGCTGTGACAGGTGTCCACACTGTGACCGACGTTCACACTGTGACTGGCATTCACAAGGTTGCATGAGTTCACAGTGTGACAGACATTCACAATGTGACTGACGTTCACACAGTGACTGACGTTCACACAGCGACTGACATTCACCGTGACTGACTTTTACTGTGACTTACTTTTACTGTGACTGATAAGAGAAACTCACCCGTAGCAAATTAGTCACATAAGATGCATAATTTTCCAATATATTTCTTTCAAATGGCTGTTTTGAAGCTCTCTTTGCTTGTATATAGATATTGCACTGTCCAATGGCAGTCCGTACAGCATCCAAAGCGGCTTTTGTATCTACAGAGTCACACAGGCCCTGGTGAACCTTACTCTTACACTCTGTGAATCTAGTACATCAAAAACAAAAAAGTAGTAATCAGTAATAATGGAAACAAAGATAACCACTATTATAATTTTTATTTCAATCAAATCCACATTCACATTCGACAGAGGTCATCCTTTCATTTGCTTTCTTTTTTCTCTACTGGAGCATTTGAAACAAAATATATTCATGTCACGAGATCACTAGACAGCAAAGATATGGCATCGTAATTCCAGATCCTCAATGTTTGCAATGAGGACATTTCATGATAATTTTACAGGTAAAACGATAGAGATGGAGGCAGACCGGAATTGGCCAGTCAGGAGGGTCATGGCAGTGCTAAAAGGGTAATCCCATCACTGATGATATGTAGAGTTAGAATGCAAAGTGTATTGAGGAGACAGGTAAGCTGTACTTAAAATAACAAATATCAACAAATAACACAACTCACTAAAAAGTACACAACTTATCTTACAGAGCTTGGGGAGAAACACAGCAAATAAACATCAAACAATCTATTTAAATTCAAACATATGACTTACTGTTGATCCAGCTCTATTTCCAAGGGGCCCCATTTTTGAAAAGCTTCGCTACCTTTTGATGGTAGATCTCTTAAAATATCTTTGACATTCAAAAAGAATTCCTGCAAATGAGAGAGGTTGAAATAGAGTTAGTTGGTACAATAACTCTAGTCAATAATTCAGAGTATCTTTGATACAAACTCCTGACTATTGGTATAAGAAATTCATCATATTTGGCTTAAAGAAGATTCCAGACATTTGTTTTCTTCATCTTAGGCATGCACCTTGATATTAATAACATGTCTTCTAAGAATTCCACTGTGAATAACACGGTGTACATCAACATTTTGTCCTGGGCCTACTGTAGCTGCCACCCATGAATTTCGAAAATCACCAAATATACTCTCTGACTGAAACTCTAAGTAAACAAGAGCAGACACACGTATCATAACTTGGTAAACAACTCATGACAGGGAGGGCGTTAACTGTGAGAGTCCATCTGGAATATCCCTTGCCAGTCAATTGTGTTTCTTTCCACTACTTGGCTTGTGACTAGACATAAAGAGTTGATGACCCATAGTTTTTGGCTCTAAAGATCACCTATATTTTGGCATCATGCCAAACTTTGCTTCAACATTCTTTTATAGGTACCTTCATAGAGGCAATAGCTCTTCAAGTTGACAGTCAAAGTACATCAAACTAAATCCCAAATGAGTTAAAATGCTGCCAGTATGACAGAGAAAGTCTAAAAAAAAAGGAGTTTAACCCCTGATCAACCTCGCGAGAGGTCCTACGGGGGATAATAGTATTGTTTTCATAGAATAGACACTTTTTTTTCTTTTTTTTTCCCCAAGAAAAAAAAAAAAAAAAAAAATCTTAACATTTTCATTATTGGTAATATATTCTAATCTTTCTAGTACGTTGAGTTGAATATTGGTAACCTTCTTTTCTTCCATTCCCATGATCAGACTTACGTTCACCATCTTCTCATATTGGAGAGCACATTCCATAGTGCTAGCCGAATAATCCATTGTATCTTTCCACGAGTGCAACAAGAACATGAATCTGATTTGGCGTGAGGTGTACTTTTTGAGGGCATCCTGAATGGTGATGAAATTTTTCAACGATTTAGACATCTTGCATCCTTCTATGGTCAAGTGACCCGAATGAAGGAAGTATCGAACCCAGTGGTTGTTTCCGTAGTAAGCCTGCAGGGTAAGAAGACGAATAACTATGATGATCTTGAATCTGTTTGCCATATCAAAAACAAGTCCATGATCCCAAAGACCTCACTGGAGGACTTCTTAGGAGGGGGTGTCATTCTTATGCAAAGTAGTAAGCTTTGACTCCCACAAAGAAGTTATTTCATGCTTGGGCTGCTCAAGGTGATCAGAGAACAGTTGCCTTTCTGCTACCATGATGCACACTGCACAAGAAGTATATATGGTGTGAAAAATTGAGGAAAAAATTATTTGCGGCAGATGTAGGCCACTTTATAACTTCATAGAACTAGTAGGCGAGTCTGCTCCTCTGTGAATAAAGAGATTCTGACTTAGTGATCAAAAGGAGAAATGTTGTTTCAAATTTATTTCTGTTAATGAGATACTAACACAAGTGAATCAATGCAGAGGACACAGGAATACAGGATATTACAGGAAATACAGGGTATTGCAGGACACAGGAAATACAGGATATTACAGGACACAGAAAATACAAGATATTACAGGAAATGCAGGATATTACAGGACACAGGAAATACAGGATATTATAGGACACAGGAAATACAGGATATTATAGGACACAGGAAATACAGGATATTACAGGACACAGGAAATACAAGATATTAAATAGCTATCTTGTTGTATCAACTTCCATTTACTCAATGTAGAAAATATGGATGGCTTACCTCAGATTGGGCTAGCTCATTGTCATGATGGGGAAACTTTAAATCAACACCCCCTGTATGGATATCCATGGAATCACCCAACAAGCAGCTGGCCATAACCGAACACTCAATATGCCAACCTGGTCTGCCCTGTTTGTTAGAGAGAAAAGGATTCAAATTTTGAGACAAAGAAGTCAAAAGTTAAAAATCAAAAATCAAATTTCCAAATGGTATGAACAGGGTTGAAAGAATTTTTGGCAACAATATGTGACAAGATGTGCTGACTATTGTTATGCTGTGACTCACTTTCCTAGGATTCAATCAAAGTTCACTATAAGAAATGTTCTCTTCAAGCCCTATAAAGATTCCCTTTCACCTGTAAAGACATTCCATAGTTAACCCAACAGTAATAATAATAAATATTGTTTCTACCCTAATTCCTATATCCTTAGTCAGCTAGGCCATGTATGTTATCCTTAAATGTGTTGATCTAGATTCTATAAGGCAACAGAATTTCTCAACTTTTTAAGCATCTGTTATGGCAATAATCCATGCCTCAGATATGGCTTTGATAACTTGATAGTCATTTCACCTTGTTCAACGGTGGGAATACACAGGTGTATGTCATTGATGAAATCTTTTTAAAAACCTGCTTTTCCCAGAAGTTTGTGCATGAATTGAAAGATTTGATTGAGTCAGTTGTCCTATTGGAAACTTTCAATGGGTTTGAGAATCCTAAGAGAATTATTTTTATGCATTGCAACAGGAATTTATTGAGCTTTCTGTGCTACACTTTCCTTCGAATGTCCCAGATGATGGCTGTTTGTCCCTTTCGATCCTGTCTTCAACTAAGCAAACCAACCTAATACAAAAAAGCTCACAAATGTTTCCTCTTGAAATGTTTATCAATGTGCAATTATCTGCCTCTCACCTTCCCCCAAGGTGAGTCCCAAGTCGGTTCTCCTGGTTTTGCGGCCTTCCAAAGGGCAAAATCGTTGGCAGATTTCTTTTCGCTAAGTTGATCCTGGGATATACTAAGGTCTCCTTCGCCTTCTTTCAGAGCAGCCTCATCACCGAAAGCTTCAGGGACCAGTTTGGCATAACTGTGCTTTTCTTCAGAGTCAAACTTTGAGGTCATGAAATAAACAGAACCATTCGCTTCATACCTGTATTTTGGAAGAAAACAGAATTCCAAATGTATCCATTAAAAGGTAAGAAATTGTTTAATGATTGGTAAACAAAAACTATTGAACTTAAAATACTCAACATTCAGGATGGACATGACTAACTTTTCTTCTGTCCCCCTCTCCTTCTCCCCTTGTTCCCTCCCCCCATCACTCCTCTTCTCACAGCTCTCTACCAACCCCCTTTTTTTCTCCACACCTTTCTGTCTTTGTCCTTCTCCAGTTTATTCCCTACCCGGTTCCTTTAATCCTCTCTGTGTCCCTCCACTGTTTATCTCCTACCTCTCCTCTTCCCCTGTTGCTTTCTTCTCTCCATCCCTTGTCTACTAATCCCCTTACATGTATCTCATTGTGTTCACCGTGCTCATTAACCTGTCTGTATTCTGTGCGTGTTTTTGTCCCTTCTGTTACTGTTACTTGTCATTTAGCCCCTGAAGAAGATCCTGCTAGGATCGAAACGTCAGGCCAACTTACTTTTACACATTCTATTACACAGGCTCTCTAGTGGATAAGCGGTTTGCTAACAGTTTTATTTTATTTTGAACATAAAATACTTACGCAAAGCCATTGTCGATGATCTTCTGAATATATTCCACAACCTCGGGAACATATTCGCTGACTCTGGTCAAAACATCTGCAGGCATTACCTGCAACAACAACAGCAAAAAAGGACTCAGATAAACAAGCATTTTTTTAATATTTTTATTACTGCAGAATATGTTGCCTTGAAAGATTATTTACAATTAAGTTGATTAATTTTTAGAAGGTTCATAATCATAGAAACTTACATTAAGAGAGGCCATGTCTTTGTGATATTCTTCCTCAAAATGTTTCGTAAGAGCTGAATAAATGGCTTTGTCTGTGACCTCACTTCCTCTTTTCAAGTCTAGCCAATCAGCCATTGGATCTTTGCCATCTTTGATTACTGTCTGCAGAAAATAAAAATCACAAAGATTATAAAGCAATTTGGAGAGAGTAAAGACATTATGGGCAAGTTGGTAAGTTCAAACCAGTGACCACAGATACATAAGTCCTATCTGGTATGGTTTCAGTGATCCCAGATATAGCCACTTCATTGGTGGAGATCTGTCCAATCAGAAGCCACCATACCTTGCATGTACCAGGAATCACACATCCCAGGTTCATTTGTTATATATAATCATGGAAGTATGAAAACATTGAAAGACCGACAAAAGTATTAGTGTGGAATTACGTGAAATCAAGATGTTTGTGCACAATACTATTTCAAGGCAGACCAGGGCTGAATAAATCATTTTTCTATTTATAATACTCATTATTTTAAATCAAACTTTCTCAAGTGTTAAGGCTTATGTATTAATTTTATGAACACAGGTTGTTAGGATATTTAAAAAAATGCTTACTGGTTGTCTCTGGAACAACAACTGGACGTCCTTTCTTTGTTTTTCAAATAGCAAAAATGGTTTTCCAGTTTGAAGAATAATGTGTAATAAAAGATGTGGCTGAATGCATATATGACTATTCTTGATTCTATTCGATAAAGGTCAGGAACTGTTCGTACTGTCAGTTCAAGTGCTCTCAAGCATGATATGAGAGTACAGTATAGAGTGGTATTAGCATCACGAAAATTGTCAAAACTAACTAGACATGCTGATAAAATGTTGCATATTCATGATATCTTCCTGATTCATTAGCATTATCATTGGCTCAGCCAGTTGGGACAATTTCCTAATGCTAATACCTCTCTAAACTGTACTCCAATATCATGGTCTCAAAGCATTGGTATTGACAGTACAAATAGTTCCTAACCTTGATCTGATAGAAACATGATATTCATACTGCTCGTACTGACAATACGAGTGCTCTGAAGCAGGACATGACACAACAGTATAGAAAAAATTGTCCCAATTGGGTGATTGGATTACTGACAGTTTAGTTTGGTTAACATATTAGTTTTATTTCTTTTACAATAACAATGTGGCGATTGCTGTTGCATATTCATGATATCTGTTGTTTATTAAAGCAAAACTAAACTAAACATTCAGTTAAAATAGCCTTGTTGTGTTTTAGTGAACCTCACATTATAGCCTTTGTTGTCTGACCAAAAAAATTATGAAACTTGGAAAGTGCAAAGAAATTTTTTTATAAAACAGAATTCAAGACAATTACCTCAGGGTTACAAATCCTGTGTTCCATAAACTGAGCTAGCCATCCTCTAATTGGTGGTGATTCGTTAATTGGTGGTGATCATTTAATTAATGCTGATCCCTATATTGCCATTACTTTGCTGATGGGTCCAGAAATCATAATACCTTCAAGGTAATGCCTTCCATACTGTGTAACCATTCTCTACTTCGTAGCCAGGAATTTGCCAAGGGAGGGGCGAACCTGTAGGCAAACTATCAGAGCCATAGATTCTGCATTGAAAACTATCTAAGCGGCTACAGCTCCACCATGAGTTGGCGCGAAGCGTACAAGAAAATTTTGGCTGAAAATGCCTCCCAGATCGCTGGAAATGGCACTTCCCAGTCCTTGTAAGTTGCATCTAAGCTTGAAATTACTAGTGATATCATAAAAACATACCAAAAAAAAATATATATGCTCAAGGGGGGGCGGTTGCCCCCTTCGCCCCCCCCCCCTCCTTGGCTACGCTCCTGCTCTACTTAATATGTATGAAAATCTGCTTGGTGTAATGTGGATTTTCTGTGTTTAAAAGTGTTTCATTCTAACCTCCATTACAGCTCTGATCTTGTCTCCTCCTTTACTATCTTTCACAGCTAGCTTCAAGTTTTCTAGGCAAGCTTGAGCCTTTGACAGAAACTTGTTGTACATTTCCAACTTTTCGGGACTGGTTTCAGCTGCCATCTTTGCATCGAAGAGCTACAGTATTAGACAAAATTTGAGACAAAGAAAACAAGGTTGGACATGATATAAAATTAACAATGAAAAAAGTTAGTATTCAAAAAATCTACCAGGATTTGAGACCAATATTTAAATCGAAGGTATCCTAACTTCACTGCCAGAGTGCTATGTACATCTTCACATTTATTTTGCACTTTTCTTGCTCTGTGCAATTCAATTTTCAAGAATCAGATTGAATATTATTATAAAATATATATTTATATATTGAATAAACACTATAACACATATTATAGTATAAATATATATTATATTACATACATATATATTACATTAGTATATATATATTAATATATACCCCTAACCCTTAACATGCACACTCACACACACACATCAACATGACCACACAGATTCCTTTTTTCCTTCTGCCTAAAATTAGACACTGGTTTCAATGAAACATTCCAATTTATATGAAATAAATATGAATTTGCATTTTTGTATAGGAAAAAGTAATAAGAAAACTTCTTCATGAGCATATATCTCTCAAATATATCTTTAATACTTATAAACAGTTAAGTCTCTCCATTCAGTTGTTGTGGTTTTATATCTTACATATATCTCAAATATACTCTCAAATATCTCTCAAATATACTCTCAAATACACTTTCAAATATCTCTTTAATACTTATAAACAGTTAAGTCTCTACATTCAGCTGTTTTTTGGTTTTATATCTCAATAGCATCCCCTATATACAACAGCTCAGACAGCTTTTGTACTGATTGCATCAAGGAAAAAATTTTGGCGACAATTTCTGTGAAAGCAGATCCCAAGGGATTAGTTATGATGGGTCGTACTAATTAGCGTCAACAGGCACATTTCACGACAACTCAAGACAACTCAAGACAACAAGTTTAAAATACCATCAAATACAATGGTTGTAATCAAAGTGTATC
>JAIPMN010043251.1:0-12431 GCA_020650975.1 Apostichopus californicus | reverse complement strand
TGATGACACATGATCCTAATAAAGGGAACCTGTCCATGAATCTGAATACAAAGATGATTTATGCTGTCATACATGATGACACATGATCCTAATAAAGGGAACCTGTCCATGAATCTGAATACAAAGATGATTTATGCTGTCATACATGATGACACATGATCCTAATAAAGGGAACCTGTCCAATCTGAATACAAAGATGATTTATGCTGTCATACATGATGACACATGATCCTAATAAAGGGAACCTGTCCAATCTGAATAAACACAAGATGATTTATGCTGTCATGCATGATGACACATGATCCTAATAAAGGGAACCTGTCCATGAATCTGAATACAAAGATGATTTATGCTGTCATGCATGATGACACATGATCCTAATAAAGGGAACCTGTCCAATCTGAATACAAAGATGATTTATGCTGTCATGCATGATGACACATGATCCTAATAAAGGGAACCTGTCCATGAATCTGAATACAAAGATGATTTATGCTGTCATACATGATGACACATGATCCTAATAAAGGGAACCTGTCCAATCTGAATACAAGCAGATGATTTAGACTGTCATGCATGACAATGCTTACTTCCTTCTGGCATCTTTCCTCTTCCCGTTCTCCAAAGCTTTTTTCTTTTTGGCATTCCTCTCTTGTTCATCATCACTGTAGTCTAAACATTCTCCTGGAGGCTCCTCGTCATTAGCCCAGGATGCATCTGAGCCCTTCATTCTATTTAAAGAAGGGAAAGGATTGACACTTATAACACAATTTACAGGGTTCTATCCTTACTCATATGAATAATGCTGATGATGATAATGATAATGTGACCTACAATTCTACCAGACACTTATGCCACTCTGCTGAGTACTTCACAGGGAATACTGTAATTGGCATCTCCTAGCAAACCTGATATACACAATGCATGCTTAATGGAGTTTTCCATCCTGGAATTCTACAGAGCATGCTGATATAACAGTCCTAAAGTGTGTGACCTCTGAATCAAAGCAACACTATCTTGTGAAAGCACTCACAAGTAAGAAAGCTGGCATACAGACGCACTGGTGGATTGACTAGTTCGGGCTTCCATTCGATCTAGTCCACCGTATGACAAAAGGGATTCATAAAACATCAATCAAGGTAATAGTTTGACTTCAAAAATATGTTTCAAAAGATCTCTACTTCTATAATTATGGGAATATATCGTATATACTTCTATTAATCAACTCACAGTACTGGAATGTTCAGCTACCAGAGACTTCAGCTTGTCAAGTTTATATGACACTGCCCTCTATTAATTTTAAGCATAGCTGGAGAGCCCATCATTACCCACATGCAACATTGGTTAGGTGAGCAGTAGGTTTTAGCACTTTTAGTATTTTATGTTCAAAACTTTATAACCTTTACCCTGCTTTACAGAGTGCACGCACTGAATTATTCTGTTTTACATCACTCTCCACGCTATTAAATGATATAAATTTATTTATTTTATTGTAAATTATTAAATAGTAACAAGTTGCGTATGAATATGATCTTGCAAGTGACTGTATATATAATGTCACTGCCAATATGTAAAACCATGTTGTACTTTGTAAGTATCATGGTACTGTTTTACTGTAACCTTGGTAATTACATACCACACAAAAGACACTGTAAGCAAGACTGGGATACCATATGAGAAGAGGAAAAAAGAAGGGTCTTTGTTCTTACCTTAACTGCCAAGTTAATTTCAAATTGTCAATTGACAATGCTAACTTAATTTGCTGGCCTTCAATACCTCACATGGTACTGATGCCCTAATACATTGCACTGTTACTTCATATGTCACTTCAGGCCTACACTGAAGCTTTACAAAATACAATCATTTTATGTAAGACTGGGAACTAGAATCTGTTACGTTCATCTACGTGAATGTGGAACAAACTTACGCTCTCAATTCTCTGACAAAGACGTATTTGGTTATTTCTTCCTGCTTGGGAGCAAAGTAGACATCAGCATTAAGGGACAGCCCTAGGTCTGTGATTTCCTTAGGAGAATTGAACCTTACAGTATAAAATGGATTGGACACCGGACCAAATAATTCAAACACCTGGATGAAGAAGAAGGGAAAGAAATTCAGTGATGCCATAGCTTCAGATCTGGAAACAAACTGTAACATCACTCTATTAATGTTCAAGTCTATTTTAAATGATGTGTTTCTAAGCTGTTTTCGTGTCAAATTGCATCTCAAAAAGATCCTAAAAAGACCAGAATGTCAGGCCTTCTGTCTTCATATAGCTACTTACTTCTTCAGTAGATATTGTACAAACACTTTGCATGTCACAAATCAAGTTGACAGTCATCTTGTTATTAAAGCAGCAATTTGCATTGATTCTCGAGATTTTACAATACTAGGATACTATACCAATGACGTAAACTAAGCTAACTGGAAAGTTTCAACTCAAACTATTCCCGAAAAGTGCAAAAAATATGACATTTTCTGATTTTCGTATTTTGAATCTTTGACTTCGATAGACTCCTCCCACTTATAGGAACCTTGTGAATATGTATAACGAACAAGGTACTTTGAATAGCAAGGTAAACAGTAAACAAAAATCAGCTGAGGAGATGTACGTACTGCGCGAAGGGACAGTTACGCCATATCTCATTGCATACATTGCCCCAAAAACCCAAGAAAATTCGTCTTCGCAAAAATAAAACAGCAAGGATACATAAGAGAGAAAGTCATGGAACCAGAAGAACCCGATCGGTACGTAACATTCGCGAGAACGATATTGTATCACGCTACTCGGTGTTACATAGGCTAGTTACTGTAGTACAATCAGACCTATTAGTGTGTGACTTACACTGGTTAGGCCTGAATAACGTTATGTAAACGCTGTGCATTGTGCACTAAAATCAATGTAGCTAGTATGAGGAGTGTAGCGCAATGGGGGCCGTTAGTTTCCGGACCCGTTAGTTTCTTCTCTTGAAAAACCTTAGTTTCCTCCTCTAACAACATGGGAGAAAATAACGTTTTTCAGGAGAGGAAAGTAACGTCTCTCAACTGAATGCAATAAGGCATATTGGCTAGGCCATGTGGAGATTTAAGTAGTGCTTTGCAGTAAGGGATTACCATGCCAATGAATGAGTCTATTTTTAGCGCCAAGTCATACATAAACATCTCTTCACTGATTGGTTGAATTTGAATAGGCGGTTTTGTAGAGCTGCATGTGATAAATACTAAATGATTCGATGTGTCAGGGAGACACTTTCTCAGAATCATATAAAAGCCTTAATTACTTGCTAATTAATGTTCGCTGTGGGGAAAAAAGTATGAGAGAGTCTTAGTTTTGTCTTTTGTGATTGTATTATGATAAAAACTTGATAGACACGGAGAAATTGAGGAAAAATGGCGACTCAACGCAAAATGCTGCTTTAAAACAAACAATATCAGAGCACTAAAAACACGATATAAATCGTATATGCTAATTGATCTTTCTTCCTTGTATAGCTGGAAGCAGTTTACATACAAATAAAATGTTTCATTGTCATACAATGGGAGAGCAATTTCTTATACAATGATTTGTCTACACTGTCAAACTGACTGACAAGTACATTTAAGAAATGTTACACTCTGTGAGTACAACAATAGGATTTCAACATTGATACCCCATTATCCATTCCATATAAACACAAACTAACCCACCCCTATCTGTTCTCTATTGAAACACTCTGCTGAGAAACAAACTAATCTTACCACACCGATTGGATGTCTGTTCTCCCCGAAGAGGACCGTCTCTTCATTAAGAGCCGGGGTGTCTGTATTAGAACTAACAACCACTAGACAGAAAGGAAACAAAAAAACAAACAACCTTAGAATAAAGACAAATGTCAAGAAGGAAATAAAATGACCACAAGCAGCAAGACATAGATGTCGATGTAACCCTGCACACAACATGTCCACGTTTTGAACATTGATGACTTTCAGCAGATCATTATTAAGGTCTGTGCACTCAGTGGACCCACACATCAAGTCTAACATTCATGCACAATGTACACTTGGAATTTTATTGAACATGCATAAAGGCTTTACAGACTAGAAGCAGCCAGTTCAGAATATTGTACAATGCTAATTCCACTCCATGCTGTTCTCTCTGTATCGGTACGCGTTTACAGGTGTCAAGATGGTCCCGAATGAAGGCAAAACGTTAGATTGTAACTTCAACAAATGTATTCTGGTGTAAGTAGCGATCAATCAGTGAGGGCGCTCGTGTGGAATATACAACCAATACGTTACACTCTCCTTTCATGCTTCAAAGCACTTGTACTAAGAGTATGAACAGTTCCTACCCTATATCTACTAAACAAGATATTCATACTGCTCATACTGTCAACACAAGTGCTTTGAAGCAACATGACATGACAGTACACTATATAAAACAAATTGATAAATTAAACTAACTGTATAGGCAGTCTTGAATGCAGGTCAACGGAAGACACACATATTTAAGCCAGTTCTAACCATTTGCTAACACATTCAGTGAGAAGTAATTGATTAAAGAACGAAAAAGATCTGTGCATTATTTAGTGGTTTAACACAAAAATATATGCAACAAAGATGGAAGCATATCATGGCTCAGGTGCAACGTGGGGATGTATTAGCACTTGCTATGTAACATGCACACTCCTTGCTAAATAACTGAAGGAGGATATCAGTGCCCAGACAATTTTTATCCATACATAGTCATACAATAGAGCTCCTATTTGTTTCCTCCCATCGGTACATACATAGAGCTCCTATTTGTTTCCTCCCATCGGAACATACATAGAGCTCCTGTTTGTTTCCTCCCATCGGAACATACATAGAGCTCCTGTATGTTTCCTCCCATGGGTACATACATAGAGCTCCTATTTGTTTCCTCCCATCGGAACATACATAGAGCTCCTGTTTGTTTCCTCCCATCGGAACATACATAGAGCTCCTATATGTTTCCTCCCATCGGAACATACATAGAGCTCCTGTTTGTTTCCTCCCATCGGAACATACATAGAGCTCCTGTTTGTTTCCTCCCATGGGTACATACATAGAGCTCCTATATGTTTCCTCCCATCGGTACATACATAGAGCTCCTATTTGTTTCCTCCCATCGGTACATACATAGAGCTCCTATTTGTTTCCTCCCATCGGTACATACATAGAGCTCCTATTTGTTTCCTCCCATCGGAACATACATAGAGCTCCTATTTGTTTCCTCCCATGGGTACATGCATAGAGCTCCTATTTGTTTCCTCCCATCGGTACATACAATAGAGCTCCTATTTGTTTCCTCCCATCGGTACATGCATAGAGCTCCTATTTGTTTCCTCCCATCGGTACATGCATAGAGCTCCTATTTGTTTCCTCCCATCGGTACATACATAGAGCTCCTATTTGTTTCCTCCCATCGGTACATACATAGAGCTCCTATTTGTTTCCTCCCATCGGTACATACATAGAGCTCCTATTTGTTTCCTCCCATGGGTACATACATAGAGCTCCTATTTGTTTCCTCCCATCGGTACATACATAGAGCTCCTATTTGTTTCCTCCCATGGGTACATACATAGAGCTCCTATTTGTTTCCTCCCATGGGTACATACATAGAGCTCCTATTTGTTTCCTCCCATCGGTACATACATAGAGCTCCTATTTGTTTCCTCCCATGGGTACATACATAGAGCTCCTATTTGTTTCCTCCCATCGGTACATACAATAGAGCTCCTATTTGTTTCCTCCCATCGGTACATACATAGAGCTCCAATTTGTTTCCTCCCATTGGTACATACATAGAGCTCCTATTTGTTTCCTCCCATCGGTACATACCTAGCTGTCCTATGATGCTGGAGACTTTCCCTAACAGGTTGACTTCTTCATCATCAGCCAGGCGGTAATCCACAAAAGGGACAGCAGGCAAATCCTGAGGAAGGAATTTCAAATGGCAAATATTTATCTTGTCTAATATTCTCATTTTTTAACTAAATTAGTTTGCTTTGTGAACAAACTTTACAAAATAGCAGAGTTGATCCAATGGTTACATGAAGATAAAACTGATGGTCTTCTACTTGTTCATATGCATGTTGTTATTGACTTCAATTCTAACAAGGTATTTTCAGCGTAAAAATCAGTATGGCTATTGAAAGAAATTCTCGGTGACAAGCTAGTACAGTAATAGACAGAGACCTAGAATATTTAGCCACTTTTAAAATTGATATTTAAGGTATTTTCCGACCATTTGAAACCACTGAACGACTGTTATTTTTAATTTAAATGTTCTGTAGATAACATCAAGTTGAGATGCAAGGACATTTCAAATGATTTTGATCCACAATGACTGACTTTTCAAAACATCAGTTGCTCTTATTATGCTTATTTCAGTGGATGATGCATTACAAAAGTTTCAGCTTTAATGTTTTGCTTCTGTTTTCTTCCTTTGCTTGTGAAGCCCGTCACCTAAATTAAGTTTAACTTCCTGAGGGCCGCCTACATAAGACACTGTAGGCTTCTCAATGGTTTTTCCTACTTCAAAGGCTTCTGCCTATAGGTCTTCTGGAGGGGTGTAGCCAGGGGCGGTGATGGGGCAGTAGCCCGTCCCAAAATGAGAGAAACATAGGGAGGGGGGTAGGGAAAGGTGGAGAAAAAAAAGAGACTCTCTGGGATGATAAAATCATGTACTGTAAAGACACCTGATTCCCCAAAGTTGTCAATACAATTTGCAATTTCCCACCTCAAGACTGAGATTGGGAGAGAGGGGCAGTGGGAGGGCAGTGGGAGGGGGAGTGGGAGGGGGAAGGGCTTGGGAAGAGATGAGCTACATAACTATGGTCCTCTCATCTGTTATCAATAATCTGTATTGCAAACATTCCTCACCTGAAGCATGACTTCTTTTTTAGTTTTTAGAGGCTCAGGTATAAACGATGGATTTTCTCCTTCAGTCTTCACAGCTACTTTAATCTCTTCTGTTTCCTGTTCGGTGGAATCGCTATCATGTTCGGTGGAATCGCTATCACTTGTGGAGCTGCAAGATGAAGATTCTTCAGAACCACTTTCTTCCTCTGATGAACTGTACACTACTAAGCTGGCTCCACCAGTAGAGGTGATATATGTCACCTCACAATCAATCTCTCCATGATTACTGATGTCAATTTTAGATTCCTCATCAGATTTAGTTGATGATTCAGTTGGATTAGCAGTACTACTTAATGCATTTACATTGGTTCTCGTATCTGCATGATCGTCTGTTTTCTCTGTTTTAATATTGTTGAGTAGGTTCAATGAAAACACAGCCTCATGCTCCAAGTTTGGGGTGACTTCAAAGTCCAATTTGGAATTGCTTGAATCTGATTCTTTGGGTGCAGCAGTTTCTTTCCCAACATCAAGTTCCATCCTTTCAATATTCCTATCAGATTTTGTCTCTGCGGTATCCATTTCACTAGTGGTTTCAACCTTAACTACGTTTACTTTTCTACATCCTTCGACAACTTCACTTCTAAAATCTGCTTCATGGTCCTTCTTTTCACAATTATTGACTGGTGTATGTTGAGAATCAGTCTTGATTAGAACACATGTGCTTGCCTCATTTACAGACATCTCTTTCTGTGTGGTGTCCATTTTAAAGTGTTGTTATGTTTCTTCTGGAGTCAGCCCTCTCTCTCTGAACATTCTTCCCTCTTTAGACCAAGTAAATTCAGTCGGCATGAACTCACAAAGAAGTGCTTTCATTTAGGTCTAATCCAGCAGTATAAGCACATTTAATTCTGTTCTACAGATCTGATCATTGAAATTCTGACTGATTTAACTAAAGATCTTGATTGATGAAGGTATGGCCGGGTTCTCTCCCAGAATTTCAACAAGTATTATCACTGCGTTGTTTCAAATCAGGAAATCTGAATCTGCAATATATAGGTACAACAGCAAAAGTTAGAAAATTTCTATAGAAGATGATCATTTATAATACAATCAAGTTAGGTTTTGATCAAGTTACACCAAGTTTGTGTGAGATAAAGTTCCATCAATTTATGACCAAGTACATGTTTAAACTACACTACAGATTCCCATATATGTAGCCTATACATAGGCTAAGTGCATAAGTTAGATTTATAAATGATACTTTAACATTTAAGCGGAGGTCTAAGTAGGCCCTAGGAGTAGGACTAGTACTAACTAGTAGGAGTCACTTAGGAGATTAACAGTGAAGTCTACATGATAATTGATATATTATACTATAAGTATAGGCCTGAGGCTGTAGTATAGTCAGTATTGCGAAGTTCGGAACACTGCGAAGTTCGGACACCCCTAAGAAATACACGATTTCACCATGACAACCTACAGGAAGAGCCAAATTTCACCAAAAAGTACAAAGCTACAGTTATTTTCTCTCCAAAATGACCCGTGTGCAAGTAAATACTTACATATTTGTCAATAAAATGACGGAGATATATGAAGTCTGTTATAATTACTGAAAGAGCAACTGCGCCACCAATTTTATCACCAGCGCCACACTGTGGGCCGGGTGTCCGAACTTCGCAATACTCTAGCAAATAAATACCAGTTCCACAATCACGAAGAATCTTCTTGGAATACAACGTGAAAACAGTTTGCAGGAAAGAAAGTTTGGCCGTGTATCATAATATAACACACTTCTCCCACCATATCGAGTATATTTTCAGGTGATTTTTACCAGAAGATATAGTTTTGGGGTGTTTTAAGGCTTAGGTGTCCGAACTTCGAAGTGTCCATGCTATTACTTGTATTGTTAAGTAAGGCTAAATACATGTTTGATAAATAATAAGTAGCTAATACATAATTAATTTTACAATGAGCAAGCACTTCAGTTCCAATTCTTAACTGGGCATAATCCACCCTAGGACTAACCCAGCGTTAACACAATAACAGCTACAAAGGCAGCATGATTTATGTAGGCTTAGGCTAGTACTAGTAAAGCCTAACTATATGCTACTAGCCTAGTACTCAAACTCAAAGGCCTAACTTGTTAGGCCTAAGAGTAATGTTGGACTACATCGACTAAATGCTTCGAAAATTACCGCAAAATACTAGTAATGAAAACCACTGTATCTTCTTCTGATAGAAATTGATGTTATGGGACGGTTTTAATTGCATTGAACCCAACAGTTAGCACTGTATCACGTATACCTCAAAGTCCAGCGCCTTCGTAACTTACCAATGAAGTAACCATGTGCTGTTCATGATGTGATGGAGACTGGAAGCAGACTACATTTCCACCAAAGATATAAACAAATACTAGAAGGACCAGAGCTCTGAGAAGGGCGATTCAGTAATGATGACGCAAGACTTCCAATAGCAAATGTCACGTATTAGGGAGATCTTGGGTAGGAATACAAGTTGTGAGGATATTCTGGTGGCAAACAATATAAAACATAAATAAAATTAAAAAGAGAAAAATATTCAACACTGTATGTTCAACTCCTTATGTTATCCTTAACTCGAGATATGATTGATTGCAACCTTAACCTTCAATAATTAAGTTGGAGAACAGTAAGGGGGCTGTGATGTCATCTTGGCAACTGCTCTTTGGAAGCTTTACTTATAGGCTATTATAAACTTCTGGTTGATTTGTCCTCGAATTCTGATACATTTGCGGTTCTTGCTGAGGAGCCAAGGTTTTAAATTTTACCAAAATGTATCTTTTCCTTTGAAAAAAAAAACATTCTTTTCCTCTATGAATAAATGATTGACAAATTATAAGATAAACTAAGACATTTTCAGCTTTAGTGCCCTGATGACATCATCCATTATGCTGTTGCCAGATGCATTTGTAGAAACTCAAAAAGTTTGGAAAATTCATATCTTCAAAATACAAAATGCAATTAAATGTGGTTTCCCCTTAAAAATTCATACTAGAAATTGTCAGCAATTTTGCTAAGGTAACACAGCCACCAGGGAAATCCTTTTATCTGGGATATTTACCTACAAAAGTCACAGAAATTCGAGAGATCCGTGCACCTTGGAACAAGGACAAGGACTAACTGGAATGCACGACTGGACGGGTCACGCCTTTTAAGTAGTATTATGAACTTATTTTAATGTACAATGTAGTGAGAAAGCAACGAAAACACATTCGTCGGTTTACCATCATATTATATCCGATGATGCCATACACCGTGCAGCCTTCGTTGCACTGGGCTGGCATGTGACTGAAAACTCCAATTCTTCGATGTGGTTAGCAAATACCACAGTGGTGGATTCAGCCGTAGTGTGTTGTCTGGCATGGGTGATCTGCCCCTCCTGGTTGTTTTTGAAAGAGATGTTGTTTATGTCGTCATAGCATGACAGCCATCCTATATACAGCCCACTTGTGAAGAGAGAGAGGCGGAGGTGAGGTGGGAGGGGGGGGGTAGCACAGTATATATTTGAGACTATATCCTTGATGCAATCCTCAAAAGCCTTATTTGGATGTCATGTAAATATGTGGTCATGATTAAGAGCTCAGTAGAGGTATTCATAATTCGTTTCTTCGAAATATTCAATTTATAGCAAAGAATGATAATTATTACTTTTGAATTTCACAAATTACCTTTCGCAATCATGCATGATTTCGATAACATTGAGGTTTTTTCCATGCATGATTCTATCGTCAAGCGAGGTTCGTCCTTCTAAAATATTGTCAGTATCTAATCAGTGTAAGGTGGTCGTTTCCGGAAAGCAAGGGTAGGCGCAGCTGGTGGTTCCTTTTTCCATGCTTACAAATGTCACAAATAAAACCATGGGTATTGCTATATGAGAGAGGTTGCATGTAGGCTGTCTCTCTGTATAAAGTTTTCAAACACAAATGGCCGATTTTCAAGTTATTGGTTGATGGTTTGAAAGGTTGCACGGCCAGTCACTGAAATCGGTCTCAATAATGGGATTCGATCACGAACTATATCTACACCTATTTGAACATCATGAGAGCTCCATCTCTTGGAAATGGTGAAGGTATAAGACCCTGGTATAACAACCTTGTTCGTCACGTTTCGCTATAGAACACATCACTGCTGCCAATTAGGGAAGCGCCAGCCTTTTTCGTCACTTGCCCACTACAATAAAAATTATTTGTTAGGATCTCTCAAGCAATTTTTCTTCAGAATCATAAATTCAAATATTCGATCCCAAACTTATGCAAATAGTCATTACGTTCCTATATGAATCGTAGCTATATGGAGTTCCTGTACCTATATTCTGACATATCCGACGAAACTGTAACTGTGAGAGGCGGAGGTGGCATGTCTTGCCTCCCTGTGTGTAATTATGAAATAAATTGCCTCTTTTGTGTAACAAAATTTAAAACTACCGAAAGGAAAGTCGTTATCAATGATGAAACACAAAGTATAAGAAATAGGATCATCAAACCAAAAGGTACACATTAATATCCTATATACAATTGTCGAGTATCTTTACTTTCTAGTATTTTTAAGAGGTTCTTGGTGTGTTTTAATTACGCAACAATGCTGTATGCTTTCTTCACTGACTTGTATGTGAATGATAGAACCATTGCCAAATTTTGGTATCTTAAACTTGAATTTAGTTTTTGGTTACCCTAAAGCAAAGATACTTTGAACATGGAGCTATAAACAGTTTATAGCTCCATGCTTTGAAGAACGGATTTATTTAGAAGGCAATTGACTTGCGGTTGAACAAACGTCTTGAACAAGCTGGGTTTAATGACGTCATTGAAAGGCTTACGTGATCTTTCACAATCCATGCGTACAGTACACTACACATGTTTACTAGTAACTATTGAGTTAGGCCTAACAGTAACACGAATACCGGTGCTGTGAAAATTTGACTTTCAGCGTTGCCAAAAAAAGGCACTATTAAATGACCACTGACAACATGGATCAGCAAGCTTTTCAACCACCTGGCCTATTTGGGTCATATTCTGGCAATAACGGTGGGCTTAACTTTTCAGGTAACTTGCTGTCCAGTGTTCACTAAACGTTCGAGAACAGTCTTTGCTAGGTTTGGGCCTAACACTACAGTAACGCATGAGTTAGGTTTACGTTAGGCTAGGCCTACTAAGTAATATATAGCGGACTTGTGAAGTTATGTTTGGTGATGTAACTTAAGTTAAGCATAGACACTATATTTACTTTAGTAAATCAAAGTTTCCAGACAAATTACAGCGTACGTAATGTTAGTGTATAGCCAGTCATAGACACCTTTTTCCATTGCAGATACTACAGTGTTTGTTAGGTATAGATTATACATTTATACTAACTTTCTTGGAATTACAATAGAATCTGAAAACGATTTTTAAAGGAAAGTTCACAATATTTGTAATACTTAGTATAGTCAGTATTGCGAAATTCGGAACACTGCGAATTTCGGACACCCCTAAGAAATACACGATTTCACCATGACAACCTACAGGAAGAGCCAAATTTCACCAAAAA
>JAIPMN010043248.1:331-10718 GCA_020650975.1 Apostichopus californicus | reverse complement strand
CTTGTAAGGACATATCCTATAGAAAATACATTTCCATGAACAAATGAACACACTTACATAGCAAACGCATACTTTTCTATGAATAAATATCGTGAAAGCAATCACTTACTTTCCGTGTCTCGTCTTTGTCTAGATTTCTTCTCGTTATTGACAACCTCCAGATCATCCTGTAGACAGAATGATGATGGAAATTAGTTATCCAATAGGCATCTGTTAACTTCATGCTCGAAACAGGAAGTGATTATATACATATGATAAAAGGACAGGACCGTACTCGAGGCACATTCAGTCTTTGTACCCACCCTAGCTCTCTTGGAAACGAATTTGACCACACTTTATCTGAGACAGACATTCATGTGTTAAAGGATGTAAAGACTCACGCAAAAAAAACGTCTAATGCCGGTAATTTGACCTAGTTTCTAATGAGGTGTAACAGAAGTGTTAAACACCACCATCGATCCCAGAAAATACACACACAGCTTGCTACCGTCGGTAATTAGACACTATAGTGTACAGTCAGTACATACAGCTGCGGTCAATACCCACAGCACAATGTACAAACGATATAGCGATGGACATCTCAGGTCCAGCTAAAGATAACAATTAAGGTATCACGTTTAATTACTGTCTGCATTTTGTAGCGACACGAACAAAACGTCACTTGCAAGCAACAGAAAGTTAACATTTTCAGATGGCCGCACGCGGTTTGGGGCGAGTCTTCAATGCATTTAATAAACACGAGCATCTTCCCCCTCCTTAATTTGTTTGGTGGCCTCCAACGTTAACTTCTCTGGCTACTATGTTGCAAAAGCATCAATTGAAAGGCCAAAATAGTTGAAGAAACTTTCGTTAAGGTAATGCTCAATTTTTCATTTTACACAGTGCTTACCGTATGATACCATAACGGTTACCTGTCGACAGGGAAAATGTTATAGTTGCGAACGAACATTGGGGTGGCCTGCTGATTTAAAATAGATTCTGGGCTCTAGGTTTATTTCGTATTTTGTTGCTACCATTTGCATACTTGTGAGCTGTGGACTGCAAATAGTGGGTTGCCCCAAGGTTGCCCTACTAATTTGAGCAGTGAATTCCACTTCTTTATAAGAGTGGAATCCTACAAATATGACCCCAAATAGAGCGAATACGACATATTGTTTAGAATGAGCAACCTCGAGTAACACCACTCTTCGGAGAGAATGAAATTCGCTCCTTCATAAGAATGATCGTCCCGGACAATCCCAAAGAGTGAATTTTCACACTTTGGAAGTAGAAATGTGTGGACAATTTAAAAATAAGTTTGGAAATCCTTACATCTTCGGTTTTGAAAACGTTTCCGACAGAATAAACACCTTGATGAATGTATGTTCATTCATACTTAGTAAAGATTCCTAAATCCTATTGGTCCATTCAGGTCAGCTGACCGTGGTTAATCCTGTGAGTAACGCACGGTAAAATTACGGGGCATCACTTTAATAAATCTTTGGTTATATGTAACCAAAAATGTTTTGTTTTATGATTTTTTCCCCGACACAAATGGTAGTGTATGAATGAACGGGGTTATTCAACGGTCTAGCGTGCGTTACTCACATGATTAATGCACTCCGGGTGTTAATGCTATCGCTGTGCACTCGGGCTCCGCCCTCGTGCATCGCTTGCATTATCCCCCGATCGTACATTAATCCTGTGAGTAACGCACGCTAGACCGTTGATTGGCCCCTTATAAGTACATGTCTCTGTCTTTCAAGAACATAACTATTCCAGGAATTGGTTCTTTTGTACAGTGCTCTTGAGCATGTTTTATTTCATGATAACAGCACTTTAATATTTGGTATTTATTTATATTTATTTATATTTATTTATTTATATTTATTTATATTTATTTATATAACTAGCCATTTTCATTATTAACTTAAAGTAAAACATACTACACGAAATACCGATTACCCATAGAGACTTATTGATCAACGTATTGTATACTTGCCTAAGTGTAACACATTCATAAAATTAACACACACAACATTGAAAAACATCCATAAAATTATTTCGTAAGATGCCATTTGCAGCAAAACTAAAATGTAACAAAATAAAGGAACAGGAGAATAACATTTTTTTCAATGGATTCAATAAGTAGCATTTTGTTTTTATTAAATGGAGACTTTTATTTTCTTTTACTAAGTATCTCCTGAATAGATGCAGCTGCAATGGTACACATTCAGGGAAAAAACAAAAAAACATTTCTGAATTGATTAAGTTCAGGAGATGGTGAGGACAGGAACTTATAAATATAATGTTTGTGCATCCAAATATCTCCAGTAGAATCATTTTAGATTTCAAATTTGGCTTTTGGCTGGTGTGTTGAAATCGATTAACTTAACTAAAACTTACAAGAGTTGAGAGTATAGAAAGGAACATCAAGAAATACATTCGGGCGATGCAGAGGTATGTTTTGTTTGATATTCTGAAGAGGCTCCCAGGCAGGGGATCTGGGAGTCCTCCCCCAGAAATTATGAAATTAAAACTTTAAAAGGTGGATTCCGAAGTATTTTATTCCATAAATATTGTCTATAATATGATATAAATTCAAGGTTACGCTAATATCTAATATTTCAATTGAAATGGTGCATTCCTAAGTATTTCATAAATGAATAAGGTCTAAAATATGATATAAACTCAAGGTTACGCTAATAGCTAATATTTCAATTGAAATGGTGCATTCCGAAATATTTCATAAATAAATAATATCTATAATATGATATAAATCCAAGGTTACGCTAATAGCTAATATTTCAATTGAAATGGTGCATTCCGAAATATTTCATAAATAAATAATATCTATAATATGATATAAATCCAAGGTTACGCTAATAGCTAATATTTAAATTGAAATGGTGCATTCCTAAGTATTTCATAAATAAATAATTTCTATAATATGATATCAATTCAAGGTTACGCTAATATCTAATATTTCAATTGAAATGGTGCATTCTGAAGTATTTCATGAATAAATAATTTCTATAATATGATATAAATTCAAGGTTACGCTAATAGCTAATATTAAATTGAAATGGTGCTTTTGAAGCATTTCATAAATAAAATGGGTCTATAATATGATATAAATTCAAGGTTACGCTAAAAGCTAAGAATAATATTGAAATGGTGCATTCCGAAGTATTTCATTTCATAAATAATGTCTATAATATGATATAATTCAAGATTACGCTAATAGCTACTATTTAATGTATGGACAAGGTTGGGAGGTGTAGGGAATGAGGGGGCATGGGATGGAGTGTACATCACCCACTCCCTAGGTAACCAAAAATGTTTTGTTTTATGATTTTTTCCCGACACAAATGGTAGTGTATGAATGAACGGGGTTAATCAACGGTCTAGCGTGCGTTACTCACATGATTAATGCACTCCGGGTGTTAATGCTATCGCTGGATGTATGGACAAGGTTGGGAGGTGTAGGGAATGAGGGGGCATGGGATGGAGTGTACATCACCCACTCCCTAGGTTTATGCATATGTTGTGGAATGGTGTTCATAAAAGGTCAATAATTTTAAGTCAAAAACATAAATTAAATGAGCCAAACTTAGTTCTTCCGGTGAGTAGACGTTTATTATTATTATTTTACTAGTCATTGATTACTGTTTTGTTAAATGTTTATGTTATCCTACGATTTTGAAAAGCAATTTTGATTCTCTCGTGCAATGGTTGGTAGGACCAAATAAGATGATAGTTTAATTCATTGTTTTTTAATAACATTTTAAGTAAACGATCATTTGTGTGTGAATAATATTTACAATATAAAGACAGTAGTTAGGAATTAGGAGGGGTTCAGAATTTTTATTTTTGTTCAGTTTCAAATATACCGTGCTAACTTTACTACTAATTGAAGTGCATTTAATGTAATGTTCATGAAAAAGAGAAACCTTAAAGATGCTAGTCATATCAATTACATCACACTCTTTTTATTTATATTAATTTCTATAAATTAGGTATAGAACAAACCTATTGTATCAATGGATTTATTGTTAGTTTCTCACTCTCTCCCTCCCTCAATTCTTCCTCACCCCCCCCCCACTCCCCACCCAAAGAAAATGTAATGGAAATTATGACACGTGCTAAGATAAGACGAGTTAGATTTTGAGTCGAACTTTTCGAAGCCTGTAAGATATTTGAATTATTCAACAGATTAATTGGCGTTTAATTGACTGAATCGTTTAAACGTATCAACTAACACAAGAAACATAAAGAAAATGAAAATTAATATCATGAAATAAATAAATATTAAAGTTATAAAATTAAAAGTAGCTTGGGAATCTATCAGTTGCAATATATTTATCTATTTCACTGTGGTTTGATATTTAAAATCGACATTGTTTACATTGGATATTCGCCGCAATCCAAATATGCCGCTATGGATTTCTATATATTATGTTACAAACGTGTACGAAACAAAAGTTATTGACAGCAAATTTGGACATTCTCCTTAAAAGGAAAATTTTACTGCGTTTACTGTGTTGGATATTTTCAGATAAAATATTTTGAATATCTCAGTGAACCTTCTTCTTTTAAAACTCTCTCTTTCTGATATCTTCAAGAGGGTGGTGAAGTTAAAGAAAAAAATCAGTAAGGTTATCAGTTTAACAACAATTAATTGTTTTACAGTTTTTAACATAATCCAATATAAAATATATTTATAACTATGATTGATTGATTTCATTTATTTATAAAGATGATATCAGCGCCATACTAATAGAACAGGCGATTCCGTTATGCCCGTATACAACGGGAGTTACAATATACTAACTTTCGCCATATCCTAAACAACTTCAGGAAAAATAAAATCATGACACGTTTGAACAAGTTAAGATTATAGTGTGCGTTAGTTTACCTGTCAGGCACCTTCAGCTACTCATGAATTTTAATGCAGTGTCAAAAACGCATTGCCTAGACTTATTGAAAAAGTCGCATTGCGTAAAGTTATTTAAAAAAAATCTTACGGTTTAAATGTAAACGTCGAGAAGTGAATTTGGCAGCTGTCGTAACTGAAGTTAGAGGCTTTGCAGTTAACTTGGATACTTCGAGTTGTCATTGTAACAAATGGAAACGCGTATAAGAATATGTATCTCGATTTCACATAAACAGCCTTTATTGTTGATTTTGATAAATATTCCAATAATGTTATTCATTAAAATTCCCAAAACAATCTTTTCTCTTACACATAATCAGTTTCTGAAGGACCACATTTTGAAGCTCTAATCCAAATTTGTCAATTAAAATATAAAACATTAATCGTTAAGATGGCAATGGCGCTGTGTTGGTTTGATCAATTTGCAAAGTGTACTTGATTATTAGTCTCTAAGTTTGCTTAATTGATGCGCCGTAGGAATTCATGCACGTTGCCACATTAATATTGTGTTTTGTCATTTGGTTATTTTTCTTTTACTCCTTCAACTGAATACAAATATTGAATACATTTGTAGAAAAGAAGGTTCGTTTTGAAGAAAGTCACATTGGAATCAGATGTGCTGCATAGTTAGTATATGATATTTCAATATCATGAAATAGAAAACAATCTCTTATACGTAGATATGAATGAAGGAAAATATTAATCAACAAAAAAAAAACAGGGAATACAAGAAATATATTAAGAAGACTTACCACTTGATCGGATGCTTCAGTAAACCCCAACTCGAACAGAACTCCTATCAAAAGGAACAAACTCCACAACTGTACCCTCATGATAACGTGCCGAAAGCGAGACTTGTTTTTTCTAGAATGATAATGAACCAGACAGAGTCCAAAAGCACAATGAAGCAATCCATACTAATAAAATCTACATCTCACGAATCTAGAATGCGACCGTGAAATGTAAGGAAACCGTGAATCGATTCAAGTCATTCTTTTCCTCTGTTTTATTTAATTTCAACTCTATACTTACGTTCTGAATGACCCTTCCCACCCTCCTTCACCATCCGATATTCAGCTTCCCTTTGTTTGTGTAACTTCCACGACTTCACTATATCTTTTTCTATTATATATATTTCAATGATATAACCATATGTGCGTACTACATATTTAAGTCATATAAGTGTACAACTTCAATTTTGAGTGTGTTGGATTGTTTTGGATTGTTTTGGGTTGTTTTGGATTGTTTTGGAATGTTTGGGAGTGTTAGGGAGTGTTAGGGAGTGTTTGTGAGTGTTTGTGAGTGTTTTGGAGTGCTTTGGAGTGTTTCCAGTACTGGCTTGATAGCTACTGTAAGATCTTTAAATAGGATGTTATACAGATTTTTGTCTCATTGTTCTGTTCTTTATTAATACATATTATGTTATATGAATTATGTAAATATCACTTTGTTACTTAAGATTTAACAACACAAATTCGATAGAAAGGAACGTCTTAACTTGTAGACATGATAACATTTTGCTTTCAAATGGCTCTTGCGAATTAAATTGAAGTGAACTGATGAGAACTTCTTAATACGTGTATTATTATAATCATATTAACTGCGTATTGAAGGCTAATTATATCAGCGTTACGAAGATGAGGCTGGTACCAAATTTGTGGTTATAGTCACAGTGTGCATGGTCCAGCCTGGGGCCACAAATCCTAAATATCCTAATTTAAGTCACCATTCTATCATTTTAGGTTTTTTGTTCAATGTAAAACATTGGATGCCATGGCCAAAGCAGAGAGTTGCTATCGTGAATAGCAGGTCCCTTGTTGAAGTCATTGCTATATAGTTAGATACGTTTGCTGCCATGACAACCCTGTGTTTATAATTCCCAATATGATATGTGACCTGCAGTGTGCTTCATTTAGACTAACCTCATCCTCATTTCCTGTAACAGGTTGCTGTCACAGTCCATCAGTGAGAAATAGCCTTCTTGTATGGTTCACGAAAAGAAATGAATAAGTACACAATAAAGCATGATTCATTTATTACATGACCTATAATTTTGTCAGAGCGTTGGGTGCGACCGAAATGATCAGGGTGGGGTAAGTCTCAGCAACTTAGATAATATACAAACTATATGCGAATAATATCCTTGTATTGCTATTCGTATACCAGTATGTAAACAACACACATTATGTATATGACAAGCTGGAACAAATAGTTGAGAACTCATGTGTTATGATTTCCTTCTCTTTTAACAACAGAGTAAGCAATAGATGCACTGTCTATACGGTACTATTATGGTTATCCTTCCTATTTGCAGACACCAGAACAACGCTAATTCAACCGTCGATCGGGCTGAACATGCTACGTTTCTTCAACCGACGATTCTGTAAATAACCAAGAGCGCCATCGTTTTTGAGCCGATGATCTATTGAATAGCTCCCGGCAAATTATCAATAGCACAGTCAGGGCATCCACGTAGAGCGCGAGAGACCCGGGTTCGCACACAGTGTGCTGAACATTGAATTGTTAGAACTATGAGACCACGTGGTCAAGGATTTGTGAAATTCATGATCTTTATTTACTACAATATTTTAGGTAAATGGATTTTTTTATTCAAATTTTGAATCTAAAATATTGGACATCTTAGCATTGTAACTTGTTAACATCCTAGTGACAGTATGGCATCACACACACTCTACAGCTCCCAGAAACGACCTTTCAACGAAGATATGGCCCAAACGGCGCAAGAATATTTCATTAAAAAAAAACATATATTTATACCATATGAACTGGATATCATTCTTTTATTTGTGTCTTATTTAAGAGCATAAGATTTGTGATCTAGGATGTACTTAGCCGTGGTTCATAATTTATCATTCAACATCAGGCAGATCAATCAAAGTTTCATGAAAGAGAGGGATCCCTTCTTTGACGAATTACGGGGAAATATTCACTTCAATGCACAAGAAGCAAAGTGAACTACGGAGGAAAACATTATCCAGTTCCAGACAAGGTCGAATCTAAGACAGAGCAGCCATTACGCATAGCTGGTATACAGTAACTACTGTTCATGTTCGACAACCGTGGATCAGTAACTACTGCGCTGTGTTCGTAACATGCAGGGACGTAGCGAAGGCCTGATGATTGGGGGGTGTAGTGGCTGAAATTCCAACTGGATGGGTTTTGGAGCCAGAAAATTCCGACTGCTGCCTTGTACCCCCCCCCCCCCCGCACTCATCGTCAACGATACGGTCAGTGTCAGTCAGACACCCCATCTTTCGCGACTGCACTTTTGTTCCGAACTTTTTTCAATACATTTGTACAGTACCTTATGGGGCAAAGTTTTTGCTTATGTTGATGGCACTTTTAAACTTCCGTAGATTAGCATTGAGTGTTTAAATTGTATACCATAGAGACAATGCATATCCCAACGTCGTAGCCAGGAATTTGAAAGGGGAAGCACTTTTTGCGATTGATATGGGGGAGGGGTCTAAGGGTGTCGCCCTCCCCCTTTGAGATTTTTTTGAACTATTGAAGGTCCTTAGATGCGATCTGGTGCAATTTGTTGCCAGTTTCATCATTATCATATGATATCATATTATCAGCAGATTTTGTTTCCTGTTTGAATTCTTTTACATGTTCTTTTACATAATATATCAGAAAGATACACATAGTGCTCTTTTTAGCAGTCGCTCCCGTGCTCCCCCTGGCTACGTCCCTGGTATATCCTGAACTGACTTAAAGCTAGCGCACAGGGTCGACCCACCCAATAGCAAAATTATTACATAAATTTTCCGAATTGAAGCTGGCGAACGTTGTATTTTTTTTTAGAGTATTCAAAATCATACGAAGTTTTGTATGGTGGAGTATAGGATCGCGAGATACAATTTCTCAATGTGACGAGGAAAACGTGGTAAATATGACTGATTAAAGGTCAATTTTGATCGAAAATTTTATGTCACTCACAAATTACAAGAACATATGAAAATAAGAGTGCGAAAGTCAGAAAAATTAGAGCGCGACAGTCGGAAATTCCGAATTGAAGCTGGCGACAGTCGGAAATTCCGACTGTCGCACTCAAATTTTCCAACTATCGTCATTTTTACCAAGATTGGGGGGGGGGGTGAGACACCCCCAACACCCCCACCTCTAGCGACGTCCCTGGTAACATGGTAACATGTGTTACAGGTGGCACAGTAATTACTGCAAGTTTTTTTCTCACTGCAAATTTAAACATTTAAACATTTAAACTTTAATTTTAAAAATTTTAAATTTTAAATTTAAAAAAAAATAAAAAAAATATAAAAAAATATATATATATATTTTTTAATTACTGCAAATTTTCACCTGTCGGACTCGTAGTTCAACGTGTAACAGCCCACCAGTAATTACTGTGCCAACTGTAACACATGTTACCGTACTGCGAACACAGCGCAGTAGTTACTGATGCACGGTTGTGGAACATGAACAGAAGTTACTGTACTAGCTATGCGTATTGGGTGTACAGAGCCATATCGAGTCGAAGACGAAACTAAGCGCTAATTAGACTGAATTCAAAACAAAATGGATCCAGTATGGTCAAGGAAACCAGTTCATGGCGCCTTGGAAGGAAATGGCAGAGATTTGAGAAATGTTAAAAGAGGAAAGAAACATTATTTTAAGCGGCGTTTTTCGATCTATTTCGTAATCATTCAGAAATATGAGAATGACATTTATGGTCCCGTGCACCTTCTCTACGATTGGTCAAAGTAGCGACACAGTTGATAGGGATCGTTAGACAAGGATGTTCCAGGTATAAGAGTTGTCATTCAATGATAATGTGCTCTAATACTTCCCGAATAATGGCTGACCTAATAAACACACGGAAATAATGATTAAGAAAATAGATTGCAGGAACTGGTTGAAGTGAACTGCAGTGTCAAGAAGGACATATTTGTTTTTCAATGTTCCATGTATTTGATCAATTAATTGTATAATCGAATTAAAACCCAGCTCTTCTTGTTTCTCGAAAGATAGTGCGACTATAATAGATAGTATTTATTATAAATTCGGAGACCATAATATTACACTTTTTTTCAGCGACAAAGCAGTTTCCACCTAGCCTAATTGGTTACAACAAAAAGGCTTCTCGTCTTATCTAAACTATGGTCTGGTCCGTGGGATAGGATCAATGACAAACGTTTTATCATCTCATCTGTTCGTTTCCATGACCCATTCTAGACCTGAATGAACAGGGCTCAGCCGTAGACTCGGCTTAGTCTGAAGATGGATAATTATGTACATTTCTCATTGGAACCTACTGAAATCTCAGATTACGTGTTACAAGGCACTATTTGTCTTTACCAGTCATTGACAGGGAAAAGATATTTACTCATTCGTATATATGCATTAACGCATATGACATATCCATACTTTTGCTTTCAACGTTTGAGACGGAAGATGTATATATAGAGAAAGAGCGCTGCAGGTTTCCAA
>JAIPMN010043240.1:0-19107 GCA_020650975.1 Apostichopus californicus | reverse complement strand
ATATATATATATTTATATATTTATATATATTTATAGGAGATATGCGGGACAGTATAATAATATTATTTTAAATCCTTTCCACAGATTTTAATGAGTGTGACTCTACGCCCTGTGCTAATGGAGGTAACTGCATCAATGGGCGAAATAATTACCAGTGCAACTGCCTGCCTGGTTGGGAGGGAGAGCAGTGTACCATTAATATCAATGAATGCATCAGTAATCCATGTCTGAATGGAGCCAGCTGTGTGGATGAGGTCAACCAGTTTACATGTGACTGTCAGCCAGGATGGACCGGTACAGTTTGTTCCATAGGTAAGACCCTAATTCAGTGAACATGGTCATATTAGACTATACCAGCAGTTTATTCAAAGAAAGTTTGTCCTAGGAACCAATTTATTATCAGAGTATGGTCTGACACACTTTGCTTCATAGGTAAGATGGTAGTGCACCTCACTTAATAATGAATATTGTATGAGTGATATGATATCTTCTATTTACCCCTTGTGGAATGGTAGGAACCAATTTATTATCAGGGTATGGGCTGACACATTTGTTCCATAGGTATGATGCTAGAACCATGCATGTGATAATGACTTATAGCTGTTCTTTTTACTATTATTGAATAACCTTGGGGCCCAATGTTTGAAAGGGAAAGGTTTTACAGAATTGACATTGGTTTTGGGCGGCCCATCCTCCTACATCATACCAATCCACGTTTAATCTTATATTTAAGGACAAGTTTGGATAGGATTCCATTAAGGGCAATATTGTTTGATTCACAAGGTTTTGTTTTAATCTTTGCAAATCACAGTCCCCTCCCCCTCCCCCCTGCCACACCCCTAGTCACTTTAAAAATTCAGATTGTAGAGAATCAAATCTCTGCGGTTGGTTTCATTAGAAGCATGATGAAAAATAAACTTAAGCCAGCGATCTAAGTTTTCCGTCACAAAGCGATTTCGAACGCACCAGTGTTGAAGGATAATTTGTCGCGAGTTGCCATCGAGCGAGAAGAATTGAAAGGATATTAGCTGCCAAGAATGTATTTGGAGGAATGGTCAGAAAGGGGTAAGTGTTAGAAATGACCATTGTGCACCATCAAAACCATCACCACCGCACGACTAACAGCTGCCGAAAATAAACATGGGAACTGTTATACTTTGATATTCTTTAATATTTCCTCAAAAATGATCTTTCAATTTCATAAAGCCTTCTTTCTAAACCTTCATATTACTCCATTTCAAATGTGGGATATTCTTCATTTTTTTTTTTATTGTTTTCCACTCATTCCTTATGACTATTGACTACTGTGTGGAAATGTTGATACCTCCTTAGGCTGCTTTGGTTTGATATCAAACAATATTTCTACATTAAAGTGATTCTTTGCAATCATAGCTGCCATTAGCATTACTTGACCGCACGATGTGTACTTGACCGATCGTGAAATATGGGATATGACAGTTATTTAACTGTATTATTATTATCATATGATACGGCTGTCAAAGCCTTCAAATATTTCAATTTTATGCTTTAAGACATAAACGTGGTACGTTATATTACAGCTTCAAAACATGTAAAGTATACTGATATCTTCATGTTTTTTTTTTTTAATTAAAGAAAAAATTATCACCATCCCAGTTTCCCTGAACGTAAACAGTAATTTTTAAAAAACTGAACACATGAACCACATTTAGAAATATCATGCTAACTTCAACACATTTTACTAACATTTATTCATTTATGTACTCATGTATATTCATGTTACATTTATCCCTTTACTTGAAATTGCACATTTTATTGTTTATATCTAAACATTGCTCTTACTATTTAAATAGCTAAAACTTTGTAGAATCAGTTTAAAATTTGCTTCTGTGGGCAAATTGAAATGAACGATGTGTGAAATGAAGGGTGGACTGTAATCAATATTTATTCATAATGCTAGTCTCATTGATATTAATGACAAATATTAGGTTCCATGGTGACAGTTATCAGGATGCATTATCAATGATTTTTTCATGATCGACTATCTTCATTTGTACCATTTTTTTTTTTTTTTAATTTTTTTTTTATTATCATTCCAACAAGAGTCCAAACAATGTACAATTCATAGTAACATATACTTTATGACCAATAGTCAATATGATCGACAACAACAAATAAATCTTTAAACTTCAAATAAAGATTTCCACTTATGCCATCTGATATCAAAAGCATTTTGCTTACAATTAGTTTGATACATAAACTTTTCTTTTAAATAAAAATTCTTTAAATCAATTTTACCATAGTTAAAAGAAGGTTTCTCACTTTTAACCTTACTTTTGTAAACACAAAATTTCAGAACCAGAAGGATGTTATTAAACACATAGTCTTTGTACAAATAATTTCCAAACAGAACATTGTACCATTTTTTTGCTTTCTAATTAATTTTTATAAATTACTTAATGCAAGACTTTGCTCTTTGCTTTATAACACAAAAATTTGGAATCAGTTTGCTCAAAATCTTGAAAGTAATTACCGAAACATAATTTTCATCAATTAACCTCACTTTTTTTTTGGCTATTGACAAACCATCATTTTTTGGAATAATAAAAACGTTTCTTAGCATATTTCACTCATTTTATCCATAGACATTAACGAATGTGCTAGCTTCCCGTGTCGAAACCAGGGAACCTGCATAAACCTGATTGGAGGTTTTAATTGTATATGTCTAGGTGGATTTGAAGGAGAGACTTGTTTTCAAAGTAAGTACATCATTTCTTGATATTCTTAATATTTTCTGAGTATAGTACACTGATTTGACAAATGGTCAAAACAGATCTATGGCCAAACAAGCTAACAGTCAAGTCAAAGAAATGAATGTACCAATTCAATATATTTCAGTCAGACAATATGAATGGCCGTCCCGTGTCAACGGCCCTGTTTTCAAGGCGGTTTTATATACAGTCCTCTATTTACCGTCTAAAAAAAAAAGAAGAAGGAAGCAGTGATGGTAGCTGTATTCATCATAGTTCATATCTAATTCTTTTTTTTTCCTCTACAAAATTCCTTCTTTTTTTTCCCTGTAGATACTGACGAGTGTGCTAGCAACCCTTGCGTCAATGGCCAATGTCTGGACAACATCAACAGGTACCAATGTAATTGTGATGCTGGTTATTTTGGAGGCATATGTGACCAAGGTAAGCTTTGGACTTATTCAATTTTTTTTAACATAATTATTGCAAAATATTTTTCTTCCTTAAACCCTTCAACATAAAATACCGGTTTAAGATTAGTTAAGTTAGTTAAATGACCTCTTTATAAATGAACAGTTTTTGTAATTTGATTTCCAAATGTTCCCATTTTATTCACAGAACTCGATGAATGTTTGTCGTTTCCTTGTTTCAACGGAGGCGTCTGTATGGATCGCATTAATGACTTTTCGTGCGTCTGTCCCCCTGGATGGTCAGGAACCCAGTGCAGACAAGGTAATAGACATATTTTGTAATGTTTCCATAATTTTTTATATTGCAGAAGGTACCAAAATTTCGGAGGCTGAAGAGTGGTTAAAATATGCTGCCTTTCGAGTTTTCTTAAAAAAATTGACTCTTGAAAGAAATGATGTGATGTTTTTAACCTTCAGAAAATTATGCTTTACCTCGATGTTTTTGTAGTTTAAGGTTTCGTTTTGCAGAACATTTAATTTTTTTTTATTCTTGTATCAAGTGTTTTAGATTTGGTTACATTCTTTGAACCATCTTGCATACTACCAAACTTTTGAAATGTTTTATTGACTCAGATTTAGAGTTATTTGTCCATCTTTGAGTGGAATGAAACAATAAACAAAGTTATTGAGATTAGCTACCATCATTAGTAGTATTGTTACTTTCAATAGCACATGTTTGCATATTAAATTCAACCACAATCTACTAAAAAAAGTAGTCATATTCAAACGTTATTGGTTTCGGTTTTGTCGGTTTTGTTATTAATGACAAAATTCTTTTCCAATGTTGTACAGATATTAATGAATGCGACAGCAATCCCTGCGTGAACCATGTCAGATGCATCAATAGAATTGCCTCTTTTGAATGTGATTGCCTGCCCGGATACGAGGGAATAACCTGCAGTGCCGGTAGGTAGCATACTTGCATCAGATTTCACCCTTAAAGGTATGCTGTATTGGCCCTTCATATGCTAGATATTCAAATATGGTCACCTTTGGTCAAAATCCTTAATCTGTTTTTATTACAACCTTCTAGGAAATGTTCCTCACTGGGACATTCAGTCATTTTGTCTTGTGTGTTCCTTAAAAATGTCTGAGAACAATTTGGAGAGGAAAGACCTCCAGGAAAGTACTTTTTGGAAACTTCTAGCAATTATAGTGTGCTATAGTTTGGGGCCTGTACTGACAACCTTTAAAGTCCTCAGACCATGTCTTATCTTAAATCGTACAGTAAACTTCCGAACCCGCGATTTGGAAATTGGATTAAATGTTTATTCACTGTTGAGTATAATTTACGGCGATGAGTAAGTCATCATAAGGTTAAACTGAATATCGTTCTGGGTATTGATTTATTCATATATTAAGATGTGTTTCCTTTTGAATGCCAAATTTAAAAAAAACCTTTCACACTGATCATCAATGGTCATTTTGTTTTCCCCCAATTCCACAGACATTAATGAGTGTCTCAGTAACCCATGTATGAATGGAGGCCAGTGTCTGGATGAGATCAATGGGTTCAGCTGCTCATGTCCAGGCGGCTACTCGGGACCGACGTGCGCAGAAGGTAGATCAGAGAGTCTTGTTAACAAAGAGAATAAAAGTCACGGCTTACTAGCTTCTTTGTCGACGGAAAAGTTCTGGAATTTTGTATTACCTGAAAAAATAAAAGCATGGTGCACACTTTCTTTTTTCTTCTCTGTTGTGCAAAAATAATCAGAAATTATGGATTAGAAAATTGTCCAATTTATTTAAAACAAGAGGCAGATTTTGGCGTTGAGTCATTAGTTATTTTCAGATCAGCATTCTTCTTTTTTTTCTTTCTTTTTAAATTAGACAATCATATATTTAACAATTAATTACTTGCATTAATGCAACAATCAAATTCTTGCAGCCTCAAAGTTTTTTGCTCCTTTTGAGCAAATGTGTGATGGGGTATGCCATGTCAAAACAAAACTAATTTTTTTTTACAATCAAATATTTATCTATTAGTGAAGATGAATTTTGATAATGCTTCCATATGCTTCCATGTGCGATTGCTATAAATATGTCTACTACACTCATTGTAAAATTCCTCTTGCTATATTTTTGTATTGGTGCTGGGACTGCTGGGTTTCCTTTCAATGTTTCTGCCCCCCTTGCCTCCCTTGTTTGCTTAATACCCACTTTGCTTTTGTAAAATGTTTGTATGCCATAAATTGTTTTAAATGTTTTAAACTGCTCAATTTCTTTATCATTGACAGCACTTGTTTTTTTTACCTCCCTCCCCCTGTATTAAATTGTGTTATCTTTAAATTGTAATAATCTGATTTCTGAGTGTTGGAGTTTCATTTAAATTAATACAGCTTGAGGCTACTTACAGAGATATAAGGTAATATAACTATTATATCATACAGACCTGAATATTCAGTATGTGTAATACACTATAATAGATAATAGATTAAATCAGGACATTGTCTTTAACTTCATAATGTCATTCTGACCAGGATCAAAGCTTGAACGAGTAAACAAATATTTTTTATTATCCCAGGATTGACAAAAAGTGGCCTAGCAATCAACCAATTAATGTTATGCAGTATCCAGTAGTAACCTATTTACCAATTGTTTTTATTAGGGTGCTACTTTGTAAACATAGGAATATTTGTATACTGCCTGATTAATGACCACATACAGTTGGAATTAATGTAACCCAAGAGCTACATGAAATTGGTTTTCTGAGAGAAACATGGATTCTGTTTTCAATTTTAAATTGATTTATTTTTTTTATATTAATTTTGTGAACTTTGTTGATTTGTTTCCTATTCTTGCCCAGCATTTGTGTTACTCTTGCAAAACTTGTTGCAAAGTGTCATCAGGCTGATAACTTATGTTTTCTTTTCTAAAAACCATGATTTTTATCAAATACAATATTTTTAAACTTTTCCACCATCTGTGTCTTCTTTTGTGTTATTTTGTAGTAGACATGTAGTCGCTGCCGGTGATGGCTTACTTTTTTTGCTTCTCTGTTGATTTTTCCTACAATTCGCTACGGTCAATATTTCTTGTACGTCATTATTTTTCTGTGTCGCAACACGTAATGCTTATTTTCGGTAAGTAAATATTCAGAATGGCCAATTTTCTACTTCTTGTCATAAACTGCTTCCTTTTGAATATTTCCTGCAATCTAATTTGCATATATCCCAATTATATTCCTTCCTTCCTTCCTTTCAATTCCAAAGATCGCAAACACCATCTTTGCATGTTTAACCCAGATTTCATGCATTCCCCTCTTTATTTTCTTCTTTCATTTATTTCTTAATTTTGCAAAAGATGAGGCACGATTATTTATTATGATATTAATGTGTAATAGCCAACATTCTTTGTGATTTCCCAGGAAGATGCATTCTTATTAGTTTTTTTTTTTCCCTCTATGAACATCCACTAGTGACCGATTTCTGTCGAAACGACCGGTTTGTCAAAATGGTGCTATTTATGGCGAATAAAAATCAATTATTGAAAAACAAAATCTCAGAGGAAAGTTGGGTCATTGAGGAAAAGGTAATAATTGCAAAACAAAAGGACTGTAATTGTCTTCTTCTCTTTCTTGAAACTTGTAGATATTAACGAATGTTCCAGCAATCCTTGTCTGAATGATGGACTCTGTTTTGACGAAATCAATCGATACACCTGCGACTGTATGGATGGATTTGAAGGAACAAATTGTGATGTCGGTGAGTAGAGCTTAAGGTTGTAATTAGGTAATTAATTTGAGAGTTGTTAATTTCAAGGTAAAAATATATATTTTTGTTTGGAAGTAGTTTATTAATGATAGGTTAAATTATCAACTTTATTTAGTTAATTAAGGGTTAACTCGTTAACTAAAAGGTTCAAAGAACATCATTGTGATAATGAGTATAGTTAAGGGCTTAGTTAAATAGTTATATGTATCGTGAAGTGGTTTGTGGAGTTTCATAGTGAGTAGTTGCATAATCAATGGAGATAAGGTCTTAAAATTTCTCAGCGTAGTTAGGTCATGGGATAAATCAATTTTAAGGGGATTGTCAAAAAGTTCTGTGTAGTGAAAGGATATGTAGTTAAGAGTTTTCATTATAAATGTGGTGTTAAAAGTTAGGGGTTAAGTGTGTAGTTGTAGAGTTTGTAACGTAGCACATTTTGCAAAGGACCCCCGCAATCCCGAGGGGTACTTGTGGAGGGGAGGGGGGCCATGTTCTAATCAATAACTTTCACAGTAATGATATTCATCACTACTTGGTGCTGCAATGTCAACATCAATGAACATTGGTCTGACCCTTACCCCCTCCCCTCCACCATCCCCCCTCCCCAAATTCTCAAACCTTTGCCAGGGTCTCTGTCAGTAAAGCAGTCATGTATTGTTGCTAAGAGACGAATGAGACGAGATATTACTCGTGCCAAAACTAGCACAGTATAAAGAAACCAGATAATTAACATTCCAAGTTTAGATCCTTGTGGAATCTTTAAAGAAAAAATTTGAAAAAGTCAAAACTGACATTGGTTTATGCATGCAAAATGTTACATCATTTTTATATGCTTAAATTACCTTTGCACCCTGCAAGATACAAGCCTGATTGTCACTGCTTTGATATTGCTATTGATTCTCTACAACTCACAGATATTGATGAGTGTAGCAGTAACCCATGTCAGAATGGCGCCACCTGTACGGATCAAGTCGCTGGCTTCCACTGTACATGCACTCCTGGATGGCAGTCCGTACTCTGTAATGCAGGTTTGTGAAATTATTGTTCAGTTAGTCACAAGTATCTTACCATCAATTCGGTAAACCATTGATTGATTGATTGATTAATGGATTAACAAGTGTGCATTGATTTTGGTTCATTAATTAAGCTGTTTTGATAGCTCAGATCACATAAACAAGAAAAGTTATTTCAAATTTAGTCCAGTTCCTTTTTCAAATACAGAAAAGGAAAATGTAATGACGTAAAATCCAATAATGTATTTATATCGTTTGCTTTGTATTTGATTTTAATATGTATTTATTTTTATTTTCAGACATCAACGAATGTTCCAGCAATCCTTGCTTAAACGGAGCGACTTGTATCAATCAACTGAATTCATATACCTGTTTATGTGCTCCTGGGTGGATTGGAGATACATGCATGGATGGTGAGTCAATGAATTTTTTATGCTTCAAATAGTCGTTACTTTGTGAATGAGTTTCTTGAATATTCTCAAAATATTATTTATAAATATCATTTTGTAGTAGAAAATGTGATCGTAAGTTATTGTGGGTGATTTAGTGAGATAAATTTGGGAAATGGAATATTTTGGGGTAAATTTAGGATTTGAAATGAATGTCTTTTAGCATACCTGTATGTTCTATTGTTTCTTCAGTTTATACAATTAAGCTTCTTTGGTTAATTTTAGACATATTGAAAACTTAAAAATTATGTAAAAAATGACAAAAAAAAATTCTGACATACTGTACTCTATTTGCCATTTGTTGTAAATTGTCTCAAGTATTAATTTGTGGATGTTTCACTTTTCCAGATTTTAACGAATGCAATAGCTTCCCATGCCAGAACGGCGCCACCTGTCAGAACGGAGTCAATAGGTACCAATGTGAGTGCCAAGATGGATGGCAGGGAACCAACTGTCAACTTGGTAAGCTTGTAATTCACACATATGATGTCTTGTTAATGATCAACTGAATTCTTGGGTTGTAGCACTGTTTAAACTTACCTCTCTTTATATTACTTAAGATTTAAGATACCTCCTGACAGATATTTACAAAATATAATACAGATATTTACAGAGATCTTTACATAAGTAACCCCAGAGCCATTCCACAGGGAAAAACTAGTGTCATTTCACTTAACACCTGATATTGTACTACAGCATGGTTGGAACTTGTGTGTATAAGTTGCCTCTTGGGTTCAAAATGGTAATGGCAGAAAATAAGTTTTTATGACATGGTTAGATCTAGAATTTCAAATGGGGATTACTATATGTGTCATTTTTTTTGGGGGGGGGGTGGATTTGTAGGGACAAAAACTTCCCAAGACTTTTTCATAGTAGAAGTAGATTACATTAAAATTTACCAACTTTTCCACATTTTCCTTGGTTATTTACAATCAATTGTTGGCTAGCCATACTTTAATTAGCTATGTTGCTTTGTGGTATTTAAGTGTCAACAAATTTAACCAATGTGCATTTCAAAAACTGTACTAGAATTTATTTCAGGTGCTGAGTACTTCACAATAGGTTTTTAAATTTCTGTTTCCTGAAGACTTCTATTAAATCATAACCAAATATTTAAATATTCCATATTTTCACATTGAGTTTATTGCCTGTCTTTATGATGAATTACCTCACAGCTGATTGGCTCTCTCTCTGTTCCCCATTCCCTGTAGATATCAACGAGTGTGCTAGTAACCCATGTCAGAATAGAGCTACTTGTAACAATGGACAGCACCAGTATACCTGTACATGCCAACCTGGATGGGAAGGGACCAACTGTCAGATAAGTATGCAATCCACTTTTGAAATACTGTTTTTTTGGGGGGGATTTTTTTTTAATAACAAAATTTAGTTGTATATCCAGTTTGATGTATATAGTAAATGTTTACAATATTTACATTTTTATTTTATTTTTTATTATTTTTTTTATTTACATATTTTACAAAATTCAAAATATTATTTTCAAACGGGATGGAAATCATTTAAAGTTTAAGCGTAATTCAATCGTAACGGACAGTTTTTTAAGGACAGCTGTTTTTGGGAACCAGCTCATAGTCGTCAGCACATCTCTGTCTGTGGTAGGCGTTATCTCAAGATAAATCTCATCGTCACTTTTGAACTGATAAGAAGACAGAATTACGATCGGCAAGATAAATGCCAACCGTTTGTAAATAAATGCAGATAAAAATTCACCTGGTAAATGCAGTTTCAACCATAAATGGAGACTAGAGGATCTTTGCATAAAGAAGAACCATTATATTATTTATTGTTTTACTACTTTTATATTAAATAAACCTTGGCCAACATTCTGTTGTATTCTGTTAACTCATGACTTGGTGTCTTTGTGATGATGTATAAATTGCCAATCATATTCACTTCTAATGTTGTCATTGTCTTATCTCTTCAGATATTGACGACTGTCAAAGTATGCCATGCTTCAACGGCGCCACCTGTCAAGACTTTGTGGATAGATACGAATGCGTGTGTGCTCCCGGTTGGTCTGGTAATAACTGTAACTTTGGTAAGTGTGAAAGCAAATCAGCAATACAGCATTGGTAACACTTGTAGATGAGGAGGGGGAGGAGGAGGAGGATGAGGATGGGGGGAGCAGGGTAGCATAAACATCAATACGATTGAACGTAATATTTACATTTTATTTTATTCTAGCATCATGCTCTGGGTGGCAGACTATTGTTCGCAGTCATATTAATGGCAGTGCAGAATTGGCATAGCCAAGGTGTAGTAGGGTGTTAGATGGTGGAGGTGTTGATATCCTCTGCAAGATATTTGGTGACACACGGATGTTAAAAGGAGTGCAGCATTGGTGTAGGCAAGGAATAGGAAATGGGGATGCTTGGGGTTGCTGGTACCTTCTGCAAGACCATAGATGATGTTACACTAGACATATATTTTAATGGTGGTGAAGGCAAGGGGTAGGTAGAGGGATGCATTAGGTTACTGGTACCTTCTGCGAGACCATGGATGACGGTAAACTAGACATGCATTATAAATGGTGGTGAAGGCAAGGGGTAGGGAGAGGGATGCATTGGGTTGCTGGTACCTTCTGCAAGACAATGGATGATGTTACACTAGACATGCATTTTAATGGTGGTGAAGGCAAGGGGTAAGGAGAGGGGTGCATTGGGTTGCTGGTACCTTCTGCAAGACCATGGATGACGTTACCCTAGACATGCAGTTTAATAGTGGTGAAGCATTGGTGTAGGCAAGGGGTAGGGAGAGGGATGAATTGGGTTGCTGGTACCTTCTGCAAGACCATAGATGACATTACACTAGACATGCATATGGTGGTGAAAGCAAGGGGTAGGGAGAGGGATGCATCTTGATGGTACCTTCTGCAATATCTTGGATAACGGTACACTAGAATTGCATTTTAAGTGGTGCGTAGCACTGGTGTAGCCGAGGGCTAGGGAGTGGGGACGCTCTGGTGCTTTGGTCCAAGGTCTAGCTGACCTTACCCTAGATATGCAATATAAAGGCACTTAAAGCAGTGGTTGTGAGTTGGATGCTTTGAGGAACTTTATGCAAGAACTTATTGGCCTATCACTAGAGATGCATTTTAATGGTGGTTAAGCATGTGGTGTAGTCAAGGAATAGGAAGTGGGAGGAAATTGGGCTGTTTGAGATGCTGGTATTAACCTTGCATTAGATACACATTTCAATTCACTATTTGAGTGCAATGTTGTTTATATTGATCATACATGATTTGTCAATACATCTACTAAAATCAATGATTTTGATTTAATGTAGATATTAACGAGTGTAACAGCAGCCCCTGTTTGAATGGTTCCACTTGCTACAACAGACAAGATATGTTTGAATGCGAATGCGTACCTGGCTTTGAAGGAGTGGTCTGTGATATCGGTAAGTAGACATGTGCTGGATTTGCATGCTAGCCAAGTTGATTTATCTTGTGCTCAAAGCCCAGCCAATAGAAGTCAGTCTCTTGTCCAATTCAACATACAGTCTCTTGAGGATTTAAGGGACAGGTTAAATTATCATCTTCCGTCGGTTTTGAAACCACGTTGTCACCCACCTGGGTGACAGTCTTGGGACTGAATTTGAGCGGGTGGGGGGGGGGGAGCAAGTGATGAAATGCAAAATTCGTCACAAAGAGAAGGTTCGATAGAAAGCAGTTTTCATCCGCAAACATAGAATAGAATTGATCAAGGTCTAATGAAAATATGTATGGCTTCCTTCTCTCTGAACTCTTTCTAAAAGTCAGGCTACCGAAAACATCTTTAATTCAAACTACTTTTCAATTCTACATTTTACGCAAAGAAAAAGTGCCTGGGTGAGAGACAGATCAACTCTTGTTTACTTTTGGAAGAGTAAGTGTGAAAACGTTTGATGGTCAGATGTTTAAAGTCTTAGCAGGATTCTTCTTTATAGACTACTAATCAAATATTTGATCTTCAGATATCAATGAATGTGCCAGCTTCCCCTGTCAGAATGGAGGAACCTGTGACGATGATGTTAATGGTTATGCATGTCTGTGTCGCCCTGGTTACGGAGGAATCCATTGCCAACAAGGTGAGATATGTGAACTTCTCTGGACTGAAGTTAGCAGCCGATAAAACCAAGGATAACACAATAAAGAATTTTACAACTAGTTGTCAATAATGAAAGATTTTAGTTTTTGTGACAACAGAGCATATTTTGAGAAAATTAGTCATGCCCATTTACAAAATATGTATAATTTCTTTTAATTACTAAAAATTTAGGAGGGATCTGCAACATTACCAAACATAATAATTTTGAAAGACATTATAAGTTTACTCTATTTCTTAACAAGTTTCCAGTGGAAATTATTCACCTTTTAAAATTTTGACGAAATTGCAATGGAGAAAGACAATTGCATTCTTCAAACATTTTGAGTTTTCTGTTGTGTTTATTTGCAATGAGCAATATCTATGATGTCCATTAACAGCTTATAATGCTTGTCATAAATCTAATATACCCTTTTTTTCCAATATTAAGACTCTATGGGAAGTATTGCTAAGGAGTGGGTGGATATGTAGAGTTTTATATCATTTTCTGATTTCTTTTTATTTTTAATGTTATATTGTGGGGTTCCTTGGTTGGTTGAATTTTTTTTAAATTCTTATTAATTTTTGTCTCCTTTAACCAGAGGTGAATGAATGCATCAGTAATCCTTGCCGAAATGGAGCCACTTGTGATAACTTACTGAACCAATGGAGCTGCCTATGTTTGCCAGGATGGACGGGCAACACCTGTGACTCTGGTAAAGAAAATACAAATAGTCTCATTTATAGTCTCATTTTAGGGAGACTCATTAGTCTCATAGTTAGGGAGCCTCAGGGAGTCTCAAATAGTCTCATTTTAGGGAGTGTTAGCTCATTGGTTAACGCCGGTGCCTTTCAATCATAAGGTCCGGAGTTTGAGTCACTCCAAGATTAATGTATGTTGTCCAGTTACAGACTTGTTGACAATTCATAATCATGGACATTAAAATATGAATCTAAGAGACTGACTTTGGTCAGCTTGCGGCTTTGATAAGCCAATGATAGCTTCTTCGCGAATTCCTGCTTGCAGGAGGATCTAAAATACAAACATACATATGAAGTTATGAATCGTAAAGAAAAACGATTGCTGGCAGAATAATCTCAGTTAGTTTTATAGCAAGTTTGTACATCTGACTTTGGACACTCAAATGTGAAATAAAGAATGAAAAGTTCTTAGTCTTCTTTACATTTGACCACAAAACTGTTGTTAAATAGAAACAAGCAGACTACAGTCTAAGGTTTTCATTTCCATCATTTAAGACTGTGGTGTATCATATCAGAATGAACTTAGGAAAAAATTATGTTTTGATGTATTCTTTTTAGTCTTTCATTCGAACAGTCGATCTTGAAAGAAAATAAACCTGACATCACATAATGCAAAACATTAATCAAGAGTACCAGATTACTCATTATGTCTTATTTTACGTTTGAACTGAATTGATTTTCAGAAATCAACGAATGTAACAGCGATCCTTGTCAGAACAACGGTACTTGCATCGACGGGGCAAACTCATACAGCTGCGAATGTATCCCTGGTTACCGTGGTTACAACTGTGAAACTGGTGAGTAACGGTCAGAGTGGGGTATCGTAATAGTACTAGTTAGTGAACTAGTTAGTACTAGTTAGTAATAGTTAGTGAACTGAACCTATACCCAAACTATTCATTTCTTTAAATTGCAGGTTGCTAGGTATCAATAAGAGAACAACTACTTTCATGACAATCCCATCACAGTTCCAATCGGTAAAATTAAGCCAAAATATTGGCTTGAAAGTTAGGTTCTAATAAACATAGATGCAAAAAAAATTAAAAGAGCAATTGTTGCTTTAGTACAGATAAATGACATTTTCTTTCCTGTTCCTTTTTCTTTTGTAAGCTTTTTATTTTGTTTTCTCTTCTTTTTCTCATCTATTCCTTTCACAATTTGATTTTGCTTTTTGTCTTTTTATATTTCGCTAACGAGAGAGCTGCCTGGTCACGAAGCGGCTGTCTCCTTCAGCCCTCCTCCTCCTCCTCCTCTGCATTTTTTTGTATTCCTACTTTGTCCATCCTTGTTGTATTACACAAGTGGAAATCAACTGACCCTGAACAGAATTGTTAAGTTTGTTTTTATTTATTTCTTCTTTACAGAAATAAATGAATGCTACAGCAATCCATGTCAAAATGCAGGCACTTGTACCGACTTCCTCGATAGTTATTCATGTCGATGTCTGCAGGGCTACTCTGGGGATAACTGTGAAAATGGTAAGATTTACTTTTTATAAAGATTAACCTTTGACCAGGATTCAGTTATCAAGTTTTCATCCTTTAGCCATTGAGTGAGAGGGGGGGGGGGGGAGTTCAGGAAGGGTTGGTAGTGGGCATAAATCATATTTTTTTAAATTTCATTCTTTATAGTGATTCATACCACAAGGCTATCACAAGCCTATATGGAGGGGGGGGGGAGTGGGTTCATATAATATTTCATAAATTTGATGTGAAAGGCTTTTTAGGAATCAGTTTTGTACAATCATTGCTTAAATATGTGCTAACTGCTTCTCCTTCCATGGAAATGCCTGGAGATATATAAAGATTTTTGTACTATGATATTATGAATATTGGTTTATGAATAGGGCACAAAGGCAAATCAAACGGTATGCATATCACAGTGCAAAACCTTGTGCTCACAATGTTGTTGTCATGGCAGAAACTTGAGCTATGCAATTCTTCAGCTCATTTTGTAAATAATTTCATGATGCATTTTGGTCACATAACCTTTAACTTCACTTTATCTTTAATGAAAGAATGTCTTGAGGTTCATTTTGGTCTACTTATCCTTTTAAAATAGTTTCCTTAATGTGCTTATGATTTTTCATATGAAATCAATGTTACAATGTTTTCCTTAATGTGCTTATGATTTTTTTTATGTGTAAGCAATGTTACAATGTTTTCCTTAATATTATGTAACAGATTTATGGTAGAGCAGTTTCATTTCTAGGTATCTTGTGGTTCATAGAAAACTATTTGTCTTTTCCTTTTCAATCAGATATTGATGAATGTGCCAGCAATCCTTGTCTGAACACAGCAATTTGTAGGAATCTAATGAATTCATACGCTTGCAACTGTCCATCTGGTTGGACTGGAACCAACTGTGATGAAGGTAAGGAAAAAAAAAGAAGCAAGTCCTGGTGGTATTTTTGCCTGGTTCACCTTCATAAACTATAAAAGCTGTGATCATTTAATGCTGTGTTAGCTATTCTCGAAGGTATTATTTATTAGTCATTTATTTTATGGCAAAGCTTTATGTTTTGTGAAAAACATATCAATCCCAAGAATGCATGTTATTTTAACCAATTTTTTAACCATGGTATTAATTGTACGATCCCATCAAAGCCTCTGTACTTGACCTCCCTAATTCCATCGAAGCCCCCTGTACTGGACTTCCCTAATCCCATCGAAGCCTCTTTACTGGACCTTCCTAATCCCATCAAGCCTCTGTACTGGACCGCCCTAATCCCATCGAAGCCCCTGTACTGGACTACCCTAATCCCAACGAAGCCTCTTTACTGGACCTCCCTAATCCCATCAAAGCCTCTGTACTGGACTTCCCTAAGCCCATCGAAGACTCTGTGCTAGACCTCCCTAATCCCATCGATGCCTCTGTACTGGACCTTCCCTAATCCCATCGAAGCCTCTTTACTGGACCTCCCTAATCCCATCAAAGCCTCTGTACTGGACCTCCTTAATTCCATCGAAGACTCTGTGCTCGGCCTCCCTAATCCCATCGATGCCTCTGTACTGGACCTTCCTAATCCCATCAAAGACTGTACGCAACCTCCCTAATCCCATCAAAGCCTTTGTACTGGACCTTTCTAATCCCATCGAAGCCTCTGTGCTACCCGCAATTATTCTAGATCCATTTATACTGATTTAATACTGATCTGCCTATGGACTATATCAGTATTCTTTTCTTAGTAACATTGAAACAAATTAGTTTCTTATTTTACATAGATATCAATGAATGCCTCAGCAATCCTTGTCAAAATGAAGGCATTTGTTCCAATGGACAGAATAGATACACCTGTTCTTGTATTAATGGATACACCGGAACAGACTGTAACCAAGGTAATTGATTCTTTATTTATTTAATTTATTTCAATTTTATTTCAATCAATCACATCCGTCGAACAAGATAAAGCGATAGAATTAAACACTTATAGTGAGAATGTGGCTATTAATAGAAATAAAAAAATAAAAAATATTAATATTACTTTTACACATTCTCCTACACAGGCTCTCTAGTGGATAAGCAGTTTGCTAACAGTTTTATTTTATTTTGATTAATAGAAAACAATATGCAATAGGTATTAAATCACAAATTGTGGACTTAGGAGTCGGTAAGGAGTTTTTAATGGTTATTTATAAAAAATAAGTCTGCTGGTGGATATTTGTTTTCTTTCAAACTTTGTTGATAATTTTCCTGTCTGTTTTTATTATTTTTATTTTTTTTGGTATCTGAAGTGCCTGCACAAGTTCTGTTTTTAATTCAAGCCTGCCATGGATTCTGAATATCAATGAAGGATATGAATATAGCATTGGCAGATGACAAACTGAGTGAAACTGTTGTGGGAAATGCCTTTGTAATTAGATTGTGTTTACCTTGGAATTCTAATCAATTTTGATTGCAAAGTATATTTGACTGATTTAGGTATCACTGTTATGTAATATGGATCTATAACTCTAGATTCATCATGTTGGGTTTTTCCATTCGTTTTTAGAAGGAAAAGTCCATCTCTTATCTCTTCAAGGTTTCCATTATGTTTTCTCTTATAACAGCTCTTCAAATGATTCTATCCTCTCATCTCATCTCATTTCATCCCACCCCTACCCTACCCTACTCCCGATCCTAACCTACTCCCCACCACTCCACTCCCCACTCAAATGGATCCATGATCATAACTATAGACTCAGATACTGTTTCAATTTAATATTTCTTTCAAAATTTACTGTAAAACAACTGTCATATTCCTTTCCATCTTCGTTAATTGTCTTTCCGTCTCCCTGTATCGTAATTCACTTGCATAGATATTAACGAGTGTTCCAGTGTACCCTGTCTGAATGGCGGTACCTGTACCAACGCTCGTGACTTCTTCTCGTGTGCCTGTGCGCCGGGATTCCAGGGGATCAGCTGCCAGATAGACGTCAACGAGTGTAACAGCCAACCCTGCCAGAATGGAGGTACCTGTGTGAATGAGAGAGGGCAGTTTACCTGTATTTGCACAGAAGGATGGGCCGGAGTATTCTGTACAAATGGTAAGCAATCTGAGTTGTGCCGTAATTTAAAAAAAAATGGGTTTACTTTAATGTTTTGATTTAATGTTTGATTGTGTACTAGACCATGTAATAGTGGTGCAAGGGGCTATGTTTGGTGGCATTCGCATAGGTTTATGAATATTAATTCTAATTAAGTACTGAAAAAGTATGCATGCATGTAATTATGATTCATATCTGTATTTTGCAATATATTCTGCTATTTGATACTGGATGAAACTATTCCTTAGTTCTTTGCTATGTTGGTGTTGTAAAGGAATTCCTAATTGATGTGCTGGGCCATTCTTGATGGTGTTCAAGACTGTTATTAAGTGGTGTACTGGACTGTTTAATTGTGTGTTGGACTATATTTGATGATGTGCTATGATTTGTAAGATGGTATTCTCTGGTATTTGTTGGTATCCTGAGCTCCATTTTGATGGTATATTTGTCTGTATTTGATGGTGTACTACAATTGCTTAATAGTATGTTTGATGTTTACTGGATTTTGTTTAAAGGTGTGGTAGGTTTGATAGTTTACTGGACTATGTTTAATGGGGTACTGTGTTGTGTTTGATGGTGTACTGTGGTGCATTTGATGGTGTACTGTGGTGCATTTGACGGTGTACTGTGGCGTGTTTGATGATGCACTAGGCTATGTTCAATGGTGTACTGTGGAATGTTTCATGGTGCACTGGTCTTTGTTTATGTATGGTGTTGTGTACTGCGGTATTTTGAATGGTGTACTGTTTGATGGTGTACTGTGGGTATGTGTGTGTGCGTAATACTGTGATGTGTATGCTGGTGTACTGTGGTATATTTAATTGTGCATTGGGTTCTGTTTAATGATTTACTGTGGTATGCTTGATGGTATATTATAATATATTTGATGGTATGCTGTCATATGTTTCATGGTTTACTGTGGTATGTTTGGTGTGGGGCTTCGGCTACATTTAATGCTATATTTAATGCTATGTTTGCTGCATTTATATCATTTCAGACTTTTCAGAATGTTCCAGTAATCCCTGTCAGAATGGACTGTGTGTCGACAGACAGCTTGGCTATGAGTGCATCTGTGATCCTGGATGGGAGGGAGCCAATTGTAATCAAGGTGAGTCAACTGTCTGTTAAGTAATGTAGCTGTTGTAAAGCTAAGAGGATTGTCAGAAATTTGGAATTTTCATGAGAAAAGATTTATTTAGACATTGCCACCATCAAAACAGCATTTTTGTCTTTAAGCCCTGCTTCTTTGAGCAGATGGATCTTTACTTAAAAATTCAATCAGAATTTCCATTTGTTTTTTACATATGTGTTATTCAGAACTCTGTACATCGCTAGTATTAATATATATATATATATATACATA